>PVJX010000437.1:0-262306 GCA_004027295.1 Dolichotis patagonum
CAAAAAGAAGGAGGAGGAGGAGGAGGAGGAGGAGGAGGAGGAGGAGGAGGAGGAGGAGGGAAAAAAGAAGAAGGAGGAGGAGGAAGAAGAAGAAGAAGACGGCATCAGTGCTATCCTGCTCTCTATCCATAACATCTGACAGTCTGAAGAACTGTAGAAGACCACTTGGACAGCTTTCTTTGAATGCAGAATAATTGCTTCCACTTTAGCTAAACCTGGCCCCACCTCCATGTACTGGATCTAGCAAAGATATTTCCTTTTTCTTTCAATTGACTGTAAGCACTGAAACAGGGCTAGCTGAGGTACCAATGTGTAATCTTTGAAGCCAGCTGACTTGTATCTCAACTTGTGTCTGTCTATAAACGGTTGAGCACAGCGCGATGGCAGATCCACAGAGCTCCAGAAATGTCAACTGGGTTTGGGCCTCAAGATGAGAGACTATGGGCTGGGGATTTAGCTCAGCGGTATAAGCGCCTGCCTGGCAAGCATGAGGTCGTGAGTTCAATCCCTGGTACCACAAAAAAAAAAAAAAAAAAAAAAAAAAAAAGATGAGAGACTATGATTTCTCAGGGCACAAAAGTTTACATACAAAAACAGAAGCAACAGCCTCCTAAACACTCAAAGGCTACCCCAGTTGAGTTATGCAGATTGGTCTTTCTGCATATTCTTCTCTGCATATTGCAAGGGTGCTTTCTGGCCACCTGGCCAGCTCAGCTCACATTACTCACATAATTTCCACCACTCACTGTCACTCATCCTTGAGCCACCCCCTTCTTCACAAATGAATAAATTCTGGGTGAGGCCCTGGGTCAAGGCCTTTGTCCCATGAATCCTCATCTGGATTGGACTCAAGACCCCTTGGCTGCCTGTAACTATGAAAATGTCCTAGGGCTGGGGATTTAGCTCAGTGGCTTAAGTGCCTGCCTGGCAAGTGTGAGGTCATGAGTTGAATCCCTGGTACAAAAAAAAAAAAATGTCCTAGTGTCTTTATTCTTGCCATGGGTTGCACTGGAGGTGGTAGATTGTAATTAATTTACCAGGATTCCAATAATGTTTCAATGGGATTACAAATACAAACTTCCGGGACCACAATGAAGATGAAAACAGGGTCATAATAGGGCGGAAGATGTAACGCAGTGGCACAAGTGCCTGCCTGGCAAGCATGAGGTTGTGAGGTTGATCCTCAGTAATCAAAAAACACAGGTCACAATAGTGAGACCATTGTGCAGGACCACAGAGTCACCAGTCATGTTCATGGACACACTGAGAACCCAAAAGTCAAGCTGCCAACCATACACAATGGTGCATGGCAGGAATCCCAACACTCAACAGGTTGAGGCAAGAGGATCACCTCAGGTTTGAGGCCAACTGGAGCTACATAGAGAATTCAAGGTCAGCCTGGACTACAGAGCGAGACCCTGTCTCAGGAAACAAAACCAAAAACAAACGTCAGGTGGTCATTCCGTTCAAAAGGCCAGCATCATAAGATGGTAGTCTCCCAGGGGCTAGACCCCTTCCTCCTCATCTCCAGCATTCCTGCCTCCTTCCTTCTCTGAATCTCCTTCTAGCAGGTCCTGCTGCCATCTTGCTTGTGCCCACAATGCCCACATTTCCACCTGCATCCATGGCGGACAACACAGGGTCCTCACCCTTTTTAATGGATCATCAGTATAAGATAAATGAACCCTTTCCTACTAAAACCTAGGCCACATCTCAGAACATAACTTTATGTATATATTTACGTATTCATGTACTTCTTTGTTTACTTGTAGTACTGATAATTGAATACGGGGCCTTTGCACTGACCTGCAACCTCATTTTTATTTTTGAGACAGGATCTCACTAAGTCACTAGGCTAGGTTTGAACTTGTGACCCTCCTACCTTAGCCCCCTAGAGTCCTGGGATTACAGGTGTATACTACCATACCCCAGTTTACAAATTTATGTTTAAAAGCCAGGTTAAGGGTTGAGGGTGCAGCTCAGTGGCAAGCACTTGCCTTGCATGTGAGAGGCCCTGAGTTTGTGTCCCAGAACTGCAGAGGGAGAGAGAGAGAGAGAGAGAGAGAGAGAGAGAATGCAGGGAGGCTGACTGGCTTCGTGAGGTCACCTTGTAGACGAAGCACTCAAGAGGCTGCAGCATAAAGATGTAAAGGATGTAAAGTTTGAGGCAGCCTAGGCTGCATATGGTGTTCAAGGCCAGCATGGATTACTTAGCAAGACCCTGTCTCAAAAAAAAAAAAAAAAAAAAAAAAAAAGAGAGAGAGTGAGAGAAAGAGAGACAGATATACAGAGATAGAGAGACAAGCTTCCTTGAGGAAAAAGGCAGAAAAGAGTAACAGATGAGCTAAAAGTGAGAGTACCCCATGCATCGTATTACCCACACAGCTCACCATGTCCAGCACCAAGTAAACAGGAGTGAGGAAACCCAGGGCCTGTGCCTTCAAGACTGAATGATCCTCTACAAGGTCCCCCATAGTCACTTGGCAACTCTTCTGCTTGGCACAAGGTTTTTAACCATGAGTCTCAGTTTCTTCACTGATAAAATGAAAAAAAAAAATAACTATAGTGTCTGCTCTACAGGATTAAACTAAACAGTGGATCTAAAATCCTTAGTACCTCATAGATGAGAAAGTTTGTTTTCATTTTTCTGCAGCACTGGGAAGGAACCCAGGGCTTCCTGAATGCTAAGCAAGCGCCCTACCACCAAGCTACATCCCAGCTGCTTTTGTGACTCTCGACAGTGCTTCTCCCTACAAGGCCCCATGTCGCCCTGCAAGGAGACCATAACCTACGGGGAGCCAGACCCTTGGCTAATGCTGCACTTTTCAAAACACTGATTAAGAGAGTGAGAAAAATGCTAGGAGAGCTCCAGGTCAGAGCCACTGGGAAGCCTTTAACCCCAGTGGCAAGGCCAGAACCCTAGCACCTTAACCCCGGACTTTGCCCAGGCTCGTCAAGGGAGTTTTGCAAGGATAGGTGGTGTGGAAGTGACTCAGAGACACTTAAAAATGAAAGAACAGGAAGTTACCTGCCAGCTGCTACTCACCGTGGACTGTCAGTGCTTCTGTGACCCATTCACCTTCACCCCGGTGCCTGTGCGTGAGCAGGATAGGACTGGCCTGTCAGGGACATCCCCTCTCCTCCCTCCCTCCCCACCCCATGCCTTCTAGGCAATGCCCACAGAGACAGGGCCTCCTATCTTCCTCTCCTGCCAGGGATGTTAGCATGTTCACTTTGCCTGGATTACGCAGGCAGTCAGAGTCCCAAGGCTAAGCAGGACCCGCAGGGTAAGCAGCAGCAATGGGATGGGACTGGGTTGGGGCGACAGGCGACCCAGGCTTCCCTTTAGTAAGTACCCCAAATGTCACAGAGATAAACTGCCAAGATGAAAAGGACTCTGCAACACTTGTAGCTGCCACCTGGCCTCTCTGCCTTCCTTTCCCTATAAATCGACATTTCTTGTACATCTTGTATTTAACCCTGAAGAGCTCCATTGTAGCACAGTGTGTTTTTTGTTTTGTTTTTGAGACAAGGTTTGATTATGTAGTTCAAGTTGTCCTTGAACTCACTCTGTAGCACATGCTGGCCTCGGCGTCATGATGATCTTTTTTTTTTTAAATTTAAAAGAGATGATGATCTTCCTGCCTCAGCCTCCTGGGTGCTGCGATCACAAGTATGCACCACCATGCCTGGTTTGTATAGGTTAAATTGCATTAAATTCAACAAGGGCAGAATCTGGGGGAGGCTTTTTGCATGTTTGTGTTGTGGTACTGAGGATTGATCCTTGGGCCTTTGCTCTGAGCTACATTGCTGGTACTTTTTTATTCTGAGACAAGATCTCACTAAATTGTACCTGCTGGGCTCAAATTTGTGATCCTTGTGCCTCAGACTCCCAGAGCATTAGGATTACTGTATCTGAGATTTTTATGTTTTGTTCTTCCATGTATCCTTTGTAGAAAAAAGGTCTGGCACATAGTAGGGGCTCGGTATTTTTTAATTTATTTATTTAGAGATAGGGTCTCCCTACACAGTCCAGGCTGGCCTTGAACTTGCAGCGACTCTCCTGCCTGGCCTCCCAAGAACTGGGATTATAAGTATGTACCACCACACCTGGCTGGCACTCTGTATTTGTTGGGGGAAGAAATAAATGAAACAAAACATTGAATATGCCACCATTTTTGCATGTCTTCCTTTAAAAAAAAAATACTAAAACAAGATTCAGAAAAAGGAGATGGCTCTGCGAATGGGATCTCCTGGACATTACACATCATTAAGTGACATCTGGTATTAATTATCAGCTAAAGCTTCTCGGAGGAGGGCGGCACCCCCTCCATGCTGCAAACAGGAAGGCGCAGCTGCTCCATCCAAAGCAAGGCCAGCAGCGCGGGTGAGAAACCCACCGCCACCAACCTCTAAGGGCCCTGCAGTGCCTCTGCCCGGACAGGTACCATTCACCTACTGTTCACAAGGTCAGGCAAGGGCGGGAGGAGGCCAGGAAAAAGTGTCGGTGGTAAGGCAAAGACTTCCCTGGGCCTGAGAGAAACCCAGTTCTCTGCATCTTCTGATGTTCCTGGCGTATTCAGGAGAGAAGCTATAGCCAGGTGTGGCGGTCCATGCCTGCAGTCCCCGCTACTCAGGAGACTGAAACAGGAGGATCACAACCTCGAGGTCGGCTTGGGCAATTTAGCCAGACCGTGTTTCAAAAAGAAGTAAATAAAAAATAATAATAAAAAAAAGAAGTAAATATGTGAAAAGGGCTGGATGTTGTTCAGTGGTACAGTGCCTAGCATGTGTGAGGCCCTGGGTCCTGTCCTCAGTATCTCAGAAAGAGGGAGAACGGGGAAGGCGTGGGGGCAGGGTGTGTGTGTCAGACATAGAGACAGAGACAGAGAGGAGGGCAGACAATGCCAATCGGGTGTACTGAAAGCTGCTGGATGAAAAAAAAAAAAAAAAGGAAATGTCCCTGGGCCCAGACAGGAAAATTCCCAGGATGGATCCCAGACCACCAGCCAGAGTCTGGCGTCTCCTCGCCGCTCCGGAGAGAAACTAGCGCAGGTTCAGGTCCAAGTGCCCTGCAGGGCGCGCAGCCCCCCCGCCCCCCGCAGGCGTGGGGAAGCCGCCCACGTGGGAGCCTGGCTGCACTTCCGCCCTGCGCAGCGGTCGCACCTCCCAGCCCGGCTCCCAGCACCGGCGCCCCGCGCCCACGAGGTGGCGCTTGCGCTCTAGTGGGCGACTCCCGGGCGCAGACGAAAGAGACAGATGCAACCTGAGTCCTCGGATTCCGGGACTGGAGGGCAACGCGGCCGCCAAGGTAGGATTCTGAGCTCGGGGCGTCTCCCTGCACTGAGGTCGGGGTGGGCAGAGTGGCAGGCGCGCGGCACTGCTTGCGATCTGCAGAGGTAACCAGAGGAGTCGGAGCGGCCACACGTGGTGTCGCCCAAGGGGGCTGGGAGACCCGCATCTCTGAGCTGGGCCTAAGAGCTGAGCAGAGCACTAGGTCGCTAGCACACAAACACCCTTGAGAAGCCTGGGCCTCTGGAAGGCATACGCCCAGGTCCCCACACCGCAAGTCCCCAAAGCAGAAAGGAGTTACTGTTGCGCTGAGTACCCCAGGCTCAGGCTCTGAGTGATGATCCGGCCGCAGCACCACTTCCCAAACTTGGGTGCAAATGGGTGCAGCTTGGAGAGCCGGGAGAGAACCTGGTCGTCCTCGTGTGTGCCCTCCCCCCATGGAACTTCGCTGAGTTGGGCGGTGGGGAGCTGGCTGGGAAAGCTCCCCAGGGATTTCAGTTTACAGCCAGAGTTGAAGACCTTTGATCCAGAGTTAGAGAAAAGCAGAGGACGTTAGAGCCCCAAATGCAGCTGCTGCTGCTGCTCTTGCAGCTTCTTCTTTCCTTTAGAGCAGAAATACCTCTGCCTTGGAGCTGGAGCTATCAAACCCAAGATAGCAGCCCAACACCCCACCCCCAGCAGGGCTGCTTTCCAAAGGTTGGAACTCCAAAGTGAACGGAAACAGCAGAAAGGCACGGGGCTGGAATGTGAAAGTGCTCTGGGGGGATGGGAGAAGGGAGCGGTTCTGCCCTAGGCTCATCCGGGAGAGGAGTTCAGGGGCTGCCTGGAGCTGCCTTCATCACCAAGCAGGCAGGGTAAGATCCCTTCCAACTAGTGAAGGTGACTCATGCTGGGTGTGGTGGCACAAATCTGTAATCCTAGCATCCTGGGAGGCTGAGGCGGGAGGATTGCAAGTTTAAACTCAGCATGAGCAATTTAGAGACTAGAGAGAGGCTGTCTTAAAATAAAAGGGAGTGGATGGGGATGTAGTTCAGTGTGCGGGCCCAGAAATCAATCCCCAGTACCACACACACAAAAACCGTTATGTTTCATAAAACAGCTAAGTGATATCAGTGTGGGCTTAGAGTCACCAGAGCAAGTCCCTCTTGTGTGTGGCCCTGGAGGACTCAGTGAACCACCCTCACTTGCAGTTTCTTTTTTTTTTTTTTTTTGGTACCAGGGATCGAACTCACGACCTCGCGCTTGCCAGGCAGGCGCTTAAGCCACTGCGCTAAATCCCCGGCCCCACTTGCAGTTTCTTCACCTGCAAAATGGGTATGACAGCGTTAAAGCTGATACAGTGGCTGCAGGAACAATTGAGAATAAAAGCTAATGTTCTCTATGGACATGCTCTGTGCCAGGTACTTACTTTGCTAAATAAATGCATTCTGCACATCACATTTTAACCCCTCGCCATAGCCTGCAAAGTAGTCAGCATTGTAAGGGCCCCATCTGATAGCAGGGTCACTACTAGCAATTGTAAGTACTCCCTTGAGACCAAAGGAAGCTAGGAACTTGCTCAGGGTGATCTAATTAGTTAGAGGCAGATCCCGTACTGGAACCCAGGCTATCTTACTGCATGGCTATGTGCAGAATAATATTCTAATGGTCCTTGTGTGGGAGAAGGCACTTGGCACAGGCGCAGGCCACCGTGTGTCCATCACCTTCATTCTCGTGGCTGTGAACTACGCTCATCCACCAGTGGAATTAATTGCCTTTTTGTGTGTGTGTGTGTGTGGTACCAAGGATTGAACTCACAACCTCATGCTTGCCAGGCAGGCGTTTACACCACTGAGCCAAATCCTTGGCCCTAATTGCCTCATTTTTAAGAGCCTACTGTGTGCCATGCAATTTTCTCTCAGATGCCAGAGATAAAATCATGAAACAGGTGAACCAACCCTCAGTGGCCTCACATTCTGAAGAACAAGAGAACGAAAGAAAGTACGATAGATCCTCATTTGTTTGCAACTTCTGTATTTGTGAATTCACAGACTTACTAAAATTTGTTGGTAATGCCACATTTGGTATCCCTGGCACTTTCACAGATACATATGGACTTAGCAGAGCAGCAAAAAAAGTTTTCATCCAACGTGCATGTTCCCAGCTGAGATCAAACAAGAAAAGTTCTGCCTTCTGGTTTCCAATCTCATTCTGCAGCAGGTCCTTGGCGTCCGATGGCTCGACGTAGGACTTTCTGATTTCGCTATCCTATAAAAGCAGGATGCGTGCAGTAGAAACCGTGCTTTGAATTCCGCACTGTGGTCTTTTCCTGGACTAGTGATTTGGGGTAGTATACTTCCTTGCATTACCAGGCTGTGGCTGGGCACTGCAGCTTTCAGTCAGCCTGGTGATTGTGAGGGAAGCCACCAGGAGCTACAGTGACCTGTGCCACTTGCTGAGCGTCGATGGTCAGCAGCTTGAGTGCATTGAGTACATTTCTGACTTACAGTATTTTCAACTTTAGTAGATTTACTGAGATGTAAGCCCATGGAAGGTTCAGGAAGCCCACATTGTAAATAGGCATCTTTTTTGTGTCTATTTGGTGTCTTTTGGGGGGTTGCATTTTTATGCTTTTTGTTGGTGACTCAGCTGTTCAATATGGTCCCCAGGCCTAGTGCAGAATGCTGCCCGGTGTTCCAAAGCACAATGAGGCAGTGATATGCTTTATGGAAAACCGTGTTAGCTCAACCCTGTTGCAGCATGAGTTGCAGTGCTGTTAGCTGAGTTCAGTGTTAATAAAATAACATGTAGGGAATAAAGTGTTTTTAGGGCCAGGAGTGTAACTCAGTGGTAGAGTGCTTTCCTAGCATTCGTGAGGCTCTGGGTTTCATCCCCAGTCTTGAGGGGGAGGAGGGAGAAAAAAGATGTCTTTAAACAGAAACACACATAAAACAAGGTAATATAATGAGCTGCTGGGTGGGGGTGAAAGGAAGAAAAATGTTTCCGGTGGAAAGGGCAGCACATCCAAAGGGCAGGAGGTGGCCAAGAGTGTGGCCAGGTCAGGGAGCTCACAGTAAGCGACAGGCAGCCTGTGTTTTTGTCAAAGGGAGCAGAGATACAATCATACAATAATACACTGGAAGCCAAGTGGCACAGTGTTTGGTAGGCAGCTCTTGCTTTATCCGATTAGCACAGTAATCCTGGCAGGCTGGACAGGAGTGTTTCTGCCTTTGACAGATGACAAAATCGATGCCCTGTGCTTTTAAATGAGTTGCTCCAAGTTGCCCTGCTGGTAAGCAGCACCCCTCCTCCCCACTCTTCTTTGTCTAAGGTTGAGCAGACATTTGGGTGTTGATTAGAGATCTTGGGTACCTAGTTTTCCTGGGTTAGGGGTTTGGTCTGGGTGGCAGCAAAAGCTGTCAAGCAGGTGTGAGATCACCTAGGACAGTGGCAGAGTGTGGAGAGGAAAAGTTCTTGGGTCCTTTCAGAAATACACATATTCCTGGCATAAAGACATTAGCACCTCGGAGAGACTCACATGGACCTGTGGGAGGCGGGAGCAGTGAGGGTGATCATGAAAATGGAGAGACAGGGAATGTGAAGTTCTCAGTCTTCTCATCCATGGAGCGACCACGCCTGAATTTTGTCCCTGCAGGATAATGATCTCGGGCAGGGATCAATAACCATTTTCTATCACTGTCTAGCGAGGGAATAGTTTAAGCTTTGTGGACGGCATGGTTTCATATGCAGCAAGTCAGCCATGCTGCTGTACAGTAAAAGCACCCAGAAAGGGTGCGTAAGCAGATGATCCAGCTCTGTTCCAGTAAAACTTTATGGACACTGAAATTTGGGTTTCATGGAACTTTGAGCCTGTTTGTTTGAAGTTCTGGAAATTGAATCCATGCTCTTGTATATGCTAAGCAAGTACTCCACCACTGAACTATAACCTCAGCCCCAAACTTAGACTTTTAAAATTATTTGTGTATTTATTTACTTATTTAGTTTTTGAGGTAAGGTCTCACTTTGTTGCCCAGGCTGGCCTCATTCGTGGGCTGGAGCAGTTCTACCTCAGCTTCCCGGGTAGCTGGGACTACAGGCACACGCTACCTCAGCTTGATGTTACATTGCCAAGTCATCCAGGCTGAGCCTGAATTTGCAGTTTTCCTGCCTCAGCCTCCTAGAATACTGGGATTACAGGCATGCTTTTGCAACCACTTAGAAGTATAAACAGTGTTGTGAGCTCACAGGCTGTACACCAACAAGCTGTGGTCTAGATGTGGTCTGGATGGGACCCATGGACTATGAGTCATAAGGATGCGAAACGTTCATCAACTTCAAGCCTTCCCTGACTCAGCCATTTCTCGAGTGTTCCAATAAAGTAGAACTTGCTATCTCACTGGACAACTCATTACATCATCAGAAATTTAAAACTGCCATGGTTGATGTTAGCCCAGAAGCAGAGCATGAGGTGCCAGAAGTGTGAGCCCATGGAGTCCGTGAGGGTGGGGAACCATGAAGCAGCCGGAGCCAGTGCAGGATGTGCTGGTGGATGAGTTAGCACAGCAGTGCAACTTGGTCCTCCGGGGTCCTTGGAGACCTGTGGAACAAATGTCAGAAGTTCCAACAGAGGTGAGGAAACGGTAGTTCCAGCTCCAGGCCCTCCCTCCTCACACAGGTCAGAAAACGTCCCCAGGCACAAGAACAAGCACCCAGCCTTAGGAAAGCGTCAGCCTCTGGGAGCTGGGAGGAGGGCAGGCCCCAGCACCTGCTCCGCTGGTGTGTCTCACTTCTCCGAGGCTTTCGTACCGCTGAGTGCCCTGTGAGATGATTAGATGTGACACAGAGAGGGACGTGGCACTCAACACGAAGCCTCAGCGTAGGAAGGGCATTCCCTTTTAAGCCCTGCTCTGAGCTGCCCTCATTGCAGGGCAGCTGCACAAGAGCGCTGACTTGGCCCTTCCTGGAAGCCGCCAGACTCTTCCTCCCGGCTGTAGTTGGTGCAAGTAGTCTGAGTGAAGCCCTAGGCTGCTATTGCCACACTGGCTCCTCTCCCCTGCTGTTGAAAAGACAGCAGTTCTCCAGTGCAGGGCATTTAGCAGGCAAGATTAAAGCAGTCATTTAACATTGTTAAAACTGTAACAGTTTTGCCCTTGATCCAGGATTAAATCCCCAGCAACAAAAGTAACAATCTATTAACATTGTTTTATGTTTATCTTTTTTTGCACTTAGGGTTGAATCCAAGGCCCTTCACTCAGTTACATTCCCAGCCCTTTTTGTTTTAGTGTGGGTTTTGTGACAGGGTTTCCTTAAGTCACTGAAATGCCCAGGCTGGGCTCAAACTTTCCATCTTCCTGCCTTACCTTCCCAGAGTGCTGGGATTACAGACCTGCGCCACCATGCCTGGCTATGTTTATCTTTATAGTTTTCACCCGTATGTAACAAGTGTTACTTGTTTTGCATATGCGGAAGTAATATAAACTTTCCTTTAAAATAACGTAATAAAAGCTGGGGGTTTTGCTCACCGACATAATCGCCTGCCTGATAAGTGCAAGGTCACGAGTTCGATCCCCAGTACCAAAAAATAAAATAAAATAACCTAGTAGAAAACATTTAAGAAAAATATTAACTAGGTTGGGTGATCTTAGGGTATAAGTGTAACAATGCCATGTGCTGGCCGTTGTTTGTGTATGTGTGAGAGAGAGGGAGAGAAAACTGAGAATTGGATCCAGGGTCTCACATATTATAGGTGAACATTCTAGCACTGGGCTACATCTGTCCTGCACCCTCCCCCAACCCTGCTTTGTTTGTTTGTTTTAACTTAGAGATAGAGCATCCTTCGTTTTCCAGGCTGTCCTTGAACTTCTGATTCTCCTGCCTCATTCTCCTGAGTAGCTGGGATTACAGGTGTGTGCCACCACTCCTGGCTTCCTCTTTTAAAAACCTGTTTAAAATGTTTTAAATTTTAATTGCCATAACTACTATACATAGTTATGGGCTACAGCATCACATTTCAATACATGTGCATAACATTTAATGCTCAAAATGGGAGTAGCCATCACACCTATCACTTGGAGGATTCATCATCTCTTTGTGCGTACCCTCTGCTAGCTCTTTGGAGATAATTGCTGTCAACCATTATTACTGCACTGTGCTTAGAGCATTGAGAATCACGCCTGCTCCTCAGCTGCACCCCTGTAGCCATTGACTGTCTCCTCAGTCCATCTCTACTTCCCCTCCACCCTTCCTGGCCTCGGGTAACCGTGATTCTACTCTATTTCTGTGAGATCAACTTTTTTAGTTTCTCTATATAAGTGAGAACATACGGTATTTGTTTTTCAGTGCTTGAGTCATTTTACTTAGCATAATGTCCTCCACACACATCTATGTTGTCACAATTAACAAGATTTCATTTTTATGGTTGAGTAATATTCCACGAGGTATACATATCCCATATCCCTCTTATTCACTGACTTATCAGTGGCTACTTTGGCTTATTTCATGTCTTGCCCATAGTGTATATGGATAGCTCTTTGCGGTACTGATTTCTATTCCTTTGGCTATAAACCTAGCAGCATGATTGCTGGATCATATGGTGGCTCTATTTCTGGTTTTCTGAGGAACCTCCATACAGTTTTCCATAATGGCTCCACTAATTTACATTTCCAGCGACTGTGTTAGAGTTCCCCTTTCTCTGCATCCCCGGCTGGCCGCTCTTCTAAGCGTTTTGCATGTATAATTCAATTAATCCTCACCACAACCATATGGGTTAAGTACTATTTGAAGTCAGTACTATTATTAGCTCCATTTTACTTCTGAGAAGACAGGCACAGAGAGCTAAGTCACTTGCCTGACGTTAGATAGCTCGTAAGTGACAGAGCTGGAAAATGAACCCAGGTGTTCTTGCCCCAGAGTTTGTGGCGGTTTTGGGGTTTTGTTCTTGTGGTCCTGGGGATGGAACCAGGGCCTCTGACTTGCTAGGTGAGTGCTGTATCACTGAGCAGTAGCCTAAGTTTGTGTCCTTAATCAAAGAATTACACAGGTTCCCACAAAAGAAAAAAAAAGGTGATATTTGAATAACTCAAGTTTCAGTGAAAATGTCATAAAAGGTTCCTGTTTTTCGTCCCTCTGTATCTGCCCCCTCTTAGTCATCACCCTTTCTCCTGGAGCCTCAGAGAATAAATCTGTCTCCTTGGCATCTGTAGCCTTGCAGATGTTTGGTGATAAGGGCCTGGCTGCCCAGCTCGTCTCTGCTCTGGATTACAGTTTACCAGCTCCTTCTACTTGTGTCTCATATCCTTGGCATTGTCCCCCAAGCATAAGGCCTCCTCCTCTCTTACTCTTGTTTTATTCAGCAGAACTTATGAAGTCGGTTGCCATAGCACTCTGTTCCAAAGGTCCCAGCTCATTCTGGGCTCCGTGTAGATGGCTGTGGTTGGGCTGATTGATGTAGTGAAGGGCAGCTCCATAGGACGTCAAGGAGGGAGGCAGGACTGAGCTGCAGCATGGTAATAGAGCGCTTGTGTGTCATGCACAAGGCCCGGGGCTCCAGGGCGCCAGCCCCAGCCCTGCCAAAAGAAAAAAAGAGGAAGCCAGGCTGGTCAAGCAGAGGAGAACCTCCAGCCAGCAGCATAAGTGATGGGCATTATTGGCCCTGATTCTCTGCAGGCCAGAAGAGGATATTGTTTAGTGTGCTTGGAGCTAATCAGGCTAAAAGGAATGGACTAACCAGATTCATAGGAGCCTAGTGAGGAAGCCAGACCACAAATATATTCAATTACAGTGGGAGAAGGAATTGCAAAGCAGCCTGAAACCCTTA
Source organism: Dolichotis patagonum (assembly GCA_004027295.1). Taxonomy (NCBI): domain Eukaryota; kingdom Metazoa; phylum Chordata; class Mammalia; order Rodentia; family Caviidae; genus Dolichotis; species Dolichotis patagonum. The sequence continues at coordinate 13,088 of PVJX010000437.1, forward strand.
TGTCAACTTGTCAGCACATTCTTTCCCCAGTGGGAAAGCCCATATGGAAAGCCAAGTTCTAGTTAGGAGGTAGGGATTCATGAACTCGAAGCTAGGTGAGCAAGATGAATGGTTTCAATTGTCAGGTGTTTTAGTTACTCTTGTTGTTGAGACAAAATACCCAATACCCACAAGTTAAGGGAAGAAAGGTTTATTTAGCTCACAGTGTGTAAACGTTTCAGTCCATAATTGGCTGGCTCCAAGGTGGGGTGGCGTGGCAGAGGGGAAATAGTTCATGGTGGGCAGAAAGTAGCAAAGCAAGCAAGGGAAGCACAGCTGTTTCTGTCCCTTATATCTTATCCAGACTACTTAGGGCAGGGCAGCCCTCACATTCTTAATCTAGCGCTCTTGATCCTAGCATCACTCCAGAAATCAATCCTAGCATCACACATTCTAGATCCAGCCAGCTCTGAAACAGCTCCACCTGTGACCACACAAGACTTTGGGGGACATGTAGACACCAGCCATAACCCCAGGATAGCCTAAGACCTTGTGTCCTGCAGGAGAGCACAGTGGCAGCTCCCCCGGCAGTTTCCTGCTCCCCTGCTCATGACCAGCCTGACTAATCAATTCCCTAACCTCTTCCTTTCTCCTGCTCCCTGGACCGGGTTTAACATCCTTATAAAAACTGTATCCCCAGCTGGGGCCACAGATGCTCACCTGTAATCCCAGATACTTGTGAAACTGAGGCAGGAAAATCCAAAGTTTGAGTGTGAGTTTAGGCAGTTTGGCAAGACCCTAGACCAGAATTTAAAAATAAGAAGTAAAAAGGGGCTGGCCTCAAATTCTCAGCAATCCTCCTGTCTCAGCCTTCCCCGTGCTGAGATTACAGGTATGCGCCACCACATCTGCTTCTAAGGAGTTTTTCAGAGCTCCTATTAGTCTGGACAGTGCTGGGGACTAGACAAACTCTGTCCTTTTTGGTATTTCTTTTCTAAACTCCTAGTACATCATTTCTCTCTACCTCTTATTCCTGCAGCTCATGTTAATACAGTTTGCTTGTCTTTTATTTTCATTATCAAATCTTGATTTGATTTCCAGCCCTTGCTCTTCCGGCTTTGTCCAGAGACACATCCTGTCCTGTCCTTAAGCATTTTTGCAGGTCAGTAATGATAAATACCACGTGTATATTCCACTGACATGCATACTATACTCTCCTCACATTTTAGGGATGACTTACGTTGTACCTCTGGTAGCAGCTTCTTACAATCAAGAAGCAGTAGGCTGGGATGTCAGATTTAGTTCCAACATAAAACCAGCAGCAGCACAACTTCATGATATTTCTTTTTTTTTTTTTTTTTCATGATATTTCTTTTTACCACTTGACTGTGAATTGGGTCAGAGACTCACAAAGTGTCCAAGAGCAAAGAGGCAGGCACCAAACCCAACAAATCACATCATAGTTGTTTTTGTTTTTTCAGGGCTGGGGATGGAATCCATGTCCTCGCACATGCTAAGTTTGTGGATTTTGAGCATTGGTTATACTTAACTAAAGAAATAAGATCACTGGGCATGTTCCATCTGTCTGTAGTCCTAGTGAATTGAAAACCTGAGACAGGAGAATCACCTAAGTCCATGAGTTCAAGATCATCCTGGGCAACATAGAATAAAACCCTAACTCAAAATAACAACAATGACGACAATAAAAATAGGATGCTTATTATTTTGGAGCAAGCAGAACTTTTGCTGACTTTTAGAAGTGTACAGGAGGTAATGCTGGTACATTCCTGTAATCCCAGCACTCAAGAGGCTGAGGCAGGAGGATCACTGAGTTTGAGGCCAGCCTGGGCTATATAGTGAGTTCAAGGCCAGTCCGAACGGCATAGGAAAATCCCCCTCCCCCACAAAAAGTAGAAACATACATATGGAGAATCTGTGACACCTAGAGCTGCTGAGCGAAGCCTCCTGAGCGCCTTGAAAGGAGTTGAGTCTGTCCCCTGCCCTCTAGGGAAGCCCAGGCTGACAGGAGAGACCCAGTGCCATCCTAGGAAGGCTGCCAGTCTGATGAGAGAGGCTCTTCCTGGGCAGGCACACAATTTCCATGGGAACTGTTTCCCTCTTGGTATGTTTTACGTCTAGATTTCTCCCCAAAGCCCCCTCTACTCAGAGGGGGGTGTGTGGGGAGGTGATGGGATCATGGGGCGTGACACTCATTAGTGGGTCATCGCTGAGCTTATAGTTAAATGTGATGTTGGGAGGTGAAACCTGATCAGAGAAGGGGTGCAGTGGGGGCGTGGCCTGGAAAGGTCCATCGCCCTCCTCCTCCCTTGATCTCCTGCACTTTACCCCCTTGCCTTGAGCTCTTTCTCTTCTACCTTGGAGCCAGCCAACTGTGGGCTGAAATCTCTAGGAACTGTGTGCCAGAATAAACCTTGCCTCCTTAGAGCTGTGGGTGTCGTGCAGGGTTGCACCTCAGTGATGGGACGGTGACTAAGATACTTGTCTGCAGATGTTGCTCTGTCTGCTTTCTCTACAATCCTTCCACAGGCAGGAAGTGGAGTCCTCCTCATTCACCTTCTTTGTGTCTGTGCAGGTGCATCTCAGAGGGCCAGCTTCTGAGAGTGTAACCCAGGAATTTGCTTCCTTTTAATAGAGTCTATATGTATTTTAGAACAGTTTAGATTTGAGACAATAGACCAGAAACTTCCTATATACCCCATACCTAGTTCCCCTATTATTAATATCTTATATTACTGTGGTACATTTGTTATAATGAACCAGTGTCGATATTCGTAGGGCATAGTTGTTACAAACCAATAATGACCATTCTGGGACTTGAACTCAAGACTTTATGCATTCTAAGTATATGTTCTATCCCTAACCTATACTTCCAGTTCAGATAGTAATACATTATTTTATTTTATTGTTTGCTTGTTTGTTTTTTGAGATAGGGTCCCGCTCTCAGCATGGTCTTGAACTACGTAACCCAGCTTGCCCTCAAACCTACAGCAAGCGTCCTGCCTCAGCCTCCCTCACCATTATTCCTGGTGGTGCATCTTATCAACTAAAGTCATAGTGTATTAAGATTTTCTTAGTCTTTTTAAAAAAAATTTTTAAAGATAGTAAAATACAACAAAACAAGACAGAACAAAGCCAATCAAGCCAGTGCAGTGAAATTGGTACAGAACTTCAGAGCAAGATACCAGAATAACAGTAATAGGTACCATAGTATATCTCGTTATCTTCACAATAGTTGGTCATTCAATCAGGTATAGCAAAATCAAACCAAAAACAGAACATTATAAAACCAATCAAAACAGAATACTGAATAGAGCACAACACTTAATCAGAACAAAGCAAAACAGTGAAAGCTATATTTGCCTTCAAAGACAAGACAGAAGGAAATTCCCCATGTTTGCTATATTGCCTACTGTCATCCTCCCAAGAGATGCTCCGATCTCTGGCCCCAGGTCAGCATAATCAACCCAACAATACACGCTTTAGTTGCTTTATGTGCCTTAGTTGCTATCAACTCTGGCTGACCTCAAAGCCATCCAGTTGCTAACAGTGGGGAACTGACAGGGACATTTGATTCTCAGCCTGAGCGCCCATAGGCTCACAGGGAGACACTCATTCTCTCCCTGGCGCATGCCTCACACCACTTACCAGGCAAGATGGCTTGTTGCTTTCTTGGCTGGTCCCCCAGGTTCCAGCATGGCTGATTGTCAAAAGATGCTAAGCTACATTCCCAGCCCTTTTTCAAATTTTTGATTTTAAGACAGGATCTCACTGTGTTGCCCAGGCTAAGCTTGATCTTGCCATCCTCCTGCCTCAGCCTCCCAGAATGCTAGGAACACAGAGGTGTGCACCCACATCCCCTGGATCGTCTATATTTTAACTTTTCTTTTTATTTATATTAATATGAAACTCATGGATGAGGGGCCAGTGATTTAGCTCAGTGGCTTAAGCGCCTGCCTGGCAAGCACGAGGTCATGAGTTCGATCCCTGGTACCAAAAAAAAAAAGAAACTCATGGATGTTTATTTGATAATCTGGGTCATGCTCTGGTACAACTTTGTCTTGTTGTTCAAGGTGAACCACTGAGAATGTTTTTGTTTTTGGCGGTGCTAGGGACAGAGCCCAGGACTTCAACCATATGACACAAGCACACTATACCTGAGCTACATCCCCAGCTCTTTGAGGCATTTCTTATTTTTTAATTTTTTTTTTTTTTTTTTTTTTTTTGGTTAAGGGTATTGAACATATGACCTTGCTTGCCAGGCAGGTGCTTATACCACTGAGCTATATCCTCAGCCCTTTTTTTTGTTTCGTTTTTTGGTCTTTTTGAGATAGGGTTTTACCATGCAGCTCAGGCTGGTCTTGAATTTACTTTGTAGTTCAGACTGGCCTTAATCTCACAGCAGTCCTCCTGCCTCAGCCTCCTGAATGCTGGGATCACAGGTGTGTGACACCACACCTTGCTTTCTTGCTTTCTTTCTTTTTGTGTGTGTGTGTGGGGGGGAGGGTGGAATCCATGACCTCAAGCTTGCTTGCAGCATTTGTGCAGACAAGCTAAACCCTGGCCCAATCACACCCTGCTTTTTAAGGCATTTCTGATAAGCATTAAAGTTTGAAACACATGTAGACCTGGGTTCCCACCCCTGTGTGCTTCCTTGGGTAAATTTTTTAACTTCATGAGCTTCAGTTTTCTCCAGATGCAAAACAAAGCTCCTGTTGCCACCTTCCACTGAGGGCTGTGGAACACAAGGCACCTAGTGTCCCTCTATAAACACGTGGGTATGGATAGACAGATACAAGCGGCTGGCTTTCCTTCTAAGGTGACGTGATGGCAGGCTCATGGGGCACCGAGCTGGCTCTACCTGGACATCTCCTCCTGGCCCATCCAGCAGTCTTTCCTACCTTCTGTCTGTGGGTCCCATCACACTCCAGTCAAACAAACCACCTTCCCAGCAGGGCCTCTGCCGGTTCACACATCTGCAGGTCCTCACTTCCTCAAACCCACCTTAACCACAGCTTCCTCCAAGGTGCCAAGCAACAAGTCCCTGCTGCCCCTCAGAACTACCAGAGCACCCCATTTTTGTTCTCTCTCTCTTTTCTCTCTCTCATTTTCTCCACAACTAGGGACTCAGTCCAAGGCCTTTCACACTGAACTACATCCTCAAACCTTTTTTACTTTTTTAAATTTTGAGGCAGCCTTGCTGAGTTGCTCAGGCTGCACTCAAATTTGCAATCCCGGCACCTCCTCTGAGATTACAGATTCCACCGCACCAAACCTGGTCTCTTTAGACCCTGTGGCAAAGCACTGTGCGCTGCCCTTCGGAGCAGTCCTCATCTTTGTTCACCTTTCTCTCCTATACCAGCCTGTGGTCTTGCTCGCACCTGTGGCTGGGTTATGATGAGACAAAGGAAGTAGGAGGAGGGCCATATCCTGGGTGCTGCCTGGGCCCAGGAGGGCAGCTTGAGGGAGGAACTTTTGAGAGCTTGAAAGCTGTCCCCGGGTCACTTCTGCTTGTTTATCTATCTGTGTCTAGGAATTTCATAGTGGTAAAATATACATTTTAAAGAATGTGCCATTTACAAAACTCTGTTTTGTTACTGGTTTTGCTGATGGGGTTGAATCCAGGAACTCACATATGCTGCACCATGCAGCTACCACCCCAGCCCCAGCCCCTTACTGTGGCCAGGCTGGGGCTGGTGTCACAGTTTCCTAATGATTAATGGTGGGTGGGGAGCATTTTTTTCATTTGCTTATTGGCCATCTGTATATCTTCTTTGAAGAAATGTCTATTCGAAATACCTGTTTTTTTTATTTTAAAGAAAAAAACCAAAAATCAAAAAGCAAACAATTAAAAAACAACAACAAAAACAATGACAACAACAACAACCAAAAAACAATGGTCATACAGGATTTCAAAACAAGATGATAGGAATTTAACAGTGGTTATTATATTGCATTTTGTTATCCTCAAATTAATTGCTCAGGCCACCACATACAGACATGCAAGATTTTTAATCAGTATGGATTGTTGTTCAGTTGCAGGGAGGCTTTTTTTTTTTGGTACCAGGAATTGAACTTAGAACCTTGCACTTGCCAAATGTAGTGCTGCTAAGCTGTATCTCTAGCCCTGGAAATCTTTCTGTATTTTGGGTATCAGTCCTTTATCAGCTATAAGATTGCAAGTATTTTTCCCCATCTGTGAGTTGCCTTTTCCCTGCTATTGATGCATTGAAGTGTGTGTGTGTGTGTACACACGTATTTATGAGACTTGGAATTGGACCCAGGCTCTTCAGACTGAGTTGCATCCCCAGCTCTTTTGTTTTGAGACAGCACCTTATGTATAAATAAAAAAGGACTGTGGATATATACCTTATTGTAATCCCAAACATTGAATACAGTTATCCAAGTATCGTAATCCCTTTTCTAGTTTTCCTCACAGTCCAAAAAGTTATGTTTACAATCCCATTGAGACGTTATTGGAATCCCAGCAAGTTAATTCTAATCTACCACCTCCAGTGCAACCCACCGTGAGAGTAAAGACACCAAGACCTATTCCAAGTTAAGGGCAACCAAGGGGTCCTAAATCCAATCCCGGTGAGGATGTGTGGACAAAGGCCCTGATCCTAGGCCTCTCCCAGAATTTACTATCTTGTGAAGAAGGGGGGTGGCTGGAGGGCGAGTGACAGTGAGGATGGCAGGAATTCTGTGAGTAACTTGAGCTGGCTGGCCAGGTGGGGAGAAAGGCATCTCTGTAAAATATAGAGATAAAGATATGCAGAAGGAGCAATTTGCATAATTCAATTAACGTGGCAACTGAATTGTTTTAGGAGGCTGTTGGCTTTGGTTTTTGATATGTAAACTTTTGTGCCCTAGGGAGTCATAGGCTCTTTATCTGGAGGCTCCTACCCAGTTGACATTCCTGAACTAAGGGCTCTAACATCCCGCGGTGCTCCTATCTTTTACGGAGAGCACTATGGGAGGAAACAGGAGACTGTCTGATGGCTTTAGAGATTACATATCAATACCTCAGCTAGCCTTATTTGTAATGTTTAGAGCCAATTGAAAAAGGAGGAAATACCATAGCCAGCTCTATACATAGCGGCATAAGGAGATAAGTCTCTATATAATCAAAGTTGTAGCAGTTGTTCTACATTTAAGGGGAGTCACTGGAATTGTCTCCCACAATACCTTAATGCAAGGGCCCTGGATTCAATCTGCACTGCAGCAAATATAATTAAATACCTGTCTCACAGCATGCTGGGGCAGGAGGATCATGGGTTCAAGAGCAGTCTGCACTGTATAGTGAAACCCTGTCTCAGAAATCAAGTTAAACTAAATTTAAAAAAAAAACAGAAGTCTGAGTCCCTCACAAATGGGAGGTTGTCCTGCCCACTCACGCTAACCATGATGGGAGGAAAAGGTGTGGGAGTTTCTCTTCCTGGTGTGGGAATGGAAATACCATCATTTTCCCTCAGGTGGCTCCAGCTGAGGGACTCTGAAAAGGCCTAGGCCTCGTTGAGACATCTCCCCAGAAAGTGATGCTGAGAACTTTCAGCCACCTTCAAAGCCTCTGGCCAGGAGACCCCAGAGCCCCAGCGTTATGGAGTCTTTCCTTCTACCTGAAGCAGAACCCCCCAAGACCCAGACGACCAGCTGGCCAGCCTGCTCACCCCACAGCCCTGCTCTCTGATCAGGAGTTTGGCGGCTGTGTTTCTGGCCCACAACAGTTTCCAAGCACAGAGCTGTGCTCAGGACAAAAGGTGAAGAGCCCTGAGTGAAGGCCAAGCCGCACCTCAGGCATTTCCCTCAGCCCCCGAAGGCTTCTAAAGTCAGCCACACTCAGCCTGTCTGGACTTTCCTGCCCTTGGGGTAGCTGGTGGAACTTCTTCAGGCAGTTGGTTTATTTTGCTGCTTGTTGTTTTGGCCTGTGGGGATACATATGCAGCACAGACGCTGTTCAGCTTCCCTCCACATGTCTGCAGAATTCAGAGGCCCCAGCGTCTAGAGTCGGCTCTGCTGTCCTTCTCTCTTCCTCCCTCCTCCTCCTCCTGTCTGCCTGCCCACGAAGCCTGTTGTCTTATTCCCAGGCGGAAGCCCACTTTTCCAGGCCCAGCTTCCCGGCCACTTGTTCCACTCCAGCTGCTGCTCCAGCAAGCCCCAGCCAACTCCTATTTCCATAGCAACCAGAACTCATTCTCCTGTGGCTGCATTTCTACTTTGGAAAGGAAACCTGTAACAGGTTTTTGCTGTTGTTTTCTTTTCCTTTGTCAATGCTGAGGATAGAACCCGGCACCCTGCACATGCTTGGCAAGTGCTCTGCCCCTGAGCTACACCCCCAGCCCTTGCAGCAAAGTCACAGCCCGTATAATAGTTCTTGTTGATTATCTGAGACCTTTGCTTTTTACATTTTTTCTCAATTTTTTCATTTTTAAAAGATTTTAGCATTTCGTTAGTATATGTGTGTAGTACATAATGATTACATTCATCATGGGGAATCGGGTGCTCACTTCAGCAGCACATCACTAAAATCATGGGGAATTGGTATATGTATCGAGCACATCTTAATGCTTTTTACTTCCCTTTCTCTCTCCTCTCCACCTCCATCTCTTGGTGTCCTTCCCATTTACCGCCCTGATTCCTGTTATCTATCTTTTACTTTATTCTTTGAGTTATTTATACTTTGGATTTCTCATATGATAGACACCATGTGATATTTAAATTTCTGTGTCTGATTTCTTGCACTTCGCATTATGGTCTTAAACTGTATCTGTTTTCTTATGAATGACTCAAATTTATTCTTCTTTATGGCAGAATAATGCTCCATTGTATATAAATACCACTTCTTTAAATCCAGTCATCTGTTGATTGACGTGTTGACCATTTCTAAGATTTAGCTATTATGAGTTGTGCTGCTCTAAAAGTGGATATGTTTTTATCACTACAATATGATGTCACTTAACTCTTTTGAGATGATACCTAACGTGGAAATAACTGGGTTGTATGCAATGTTTAGTTTTAGTTTTTTAACAAGTGCTATCTTTTTTTTGGGGGGGGGTACTGGGGATTGAACTCATGATCTTGCGCTTGCTAGGCAAGTGCTTACACCACTGAGCTAAATCCCCAGCCCAACTCCCTCCTTTTTTTCTACAGTGGTTGAGCTAGTTTGCATTCCTAGCAAGAGTGTAGAAAGGTTTTTCCCAATCCCTGCAGTCTCACCAGCTAATATTTTTATTGTATCAATATGTACCTAACATAAAATGTACCATCATGACGTTTTAAGTGTATAATTTGGTGGTACTAAAATACATCCATGATACTCTACAACTATGCCCAGTATTTTCATTTGGTAATACTGGAACTCCTTGCCCATTGAACATTACCTTCCTTTTACTTTTCCTCCTAATTCTTTTTTTTTTTTTTTTGGTGCCGGGGATTGAACTCAGGACCTCACACTTGCCAGGCAGTGCTTATGCTACTGAGCTAAATCCCCAGCCCTTTTCCTCCTAATTCTTGGCAACAACCATTTGATTCTGTGTCTCTATAAATATGGTTCTGCAATATCTCGTATAGGTGGAATCATATTTATCTTCTGAGGCTAACTTATTTTACTTATCTTGATATCCTCAGGTTTCACACATATTGTGGCATGTTGGAATTTCCTTGCTTTGCTAGACCCAATAATATTCCATTTTAGACCTATTACATTTGCTTACTGATTCTCCCTTTGATGGATACTTCAGTTGCTATCATTTCTTAACTATTGAAATAGCACTTCTGTGAACATGAATATACAGCTATCTCTTGAAGACTATGTTTTTATTTCTTCTGAGTATAGACCCAGGAGGGGAATTACTAGGTCATGTGGTAACTTTATTTTTAACTTTTGGGGTAAACAGCATACTGTTTTCCCCAATGGGTATATCTTTTCATACTCCCACCAACAGGGCATAAGGACTCCAAATCTTTTACATCCTTGGCAACATTTGCTATTTTCTATTTTTTGAGTAGTAACCATCCTAATGAGTGTGAGGTAGTAACAGACTGTAGTTTTGATTTGCATTTCTCCAGTGATCGGTGATGTCGAACATCTTTTTGTGTACTTACTAGGTGTATCTTCTTTAGTCAAATGTCTATTCCAGTCTTTTGTCCATTTTGCATTAGGTTATTTGTTTATAACCTTGTTGTTGAGTTCTGAGAGATCTTTGCGTCTTCTGGATAGTAATCCTCTACCCAGATATGTGATTTACAAAGATTTATTTCCTCACATCAGTAATTTGCCTTTTTATGCTCCTGAATTTTTTGCCTCCCCCCCCCACTACCACCATCCCGCCAGGATTTAAATTAGGACCTTTACATAGAGCCACATCATCAGCCCCACGTTAACTTGTTTTTTGTTCTGTTTGGTTCTGTTTTGTTTTGTTTTTTGAGACAGAATCTCCCTATATAATTCAAGCTGGCTTTGAACTCACTATGTAACTCAGGCTGCCCGCCAACCTCAGCCTCCCAAGTACGGGAATTATAGGCATGCACCACCATACTCAGCCACCTTTTTAACTTCTTGTATTAACAAAGGATCTTGCTAAGTCTCTAAATTGCCCAAGATGGGCCCCAACTTGTGATCCTCCTACCTCAGTCTCCCAAAGTGTGAGATTACAGGTATGCACCACCATGCCCAGTTTGTTTTCTCAGTTTTTCTATAAATTGAAACTGTTCTAAAAACATTTCAAGTCCATGAAGAGCAAGTGAATTCTGGGGTTACACCCTCAGGAGCTGACCCTCTGAAGTGCACCACACAGGTGCAGCTGCGGATGACGACAGCTGACCTTGCATGCTGGAGGACTGAAGAGAAAGCAGATACAGCAGCATCTGCAAAGGGAAACAGTTCCCAGAGAAACTGTGTGCCTGCCTTGGTCAGACTCCTGAGGCCAGGAAATGCCTTTAGCATGAAGCTGGCAGCCTTTCTAGGGTAGAAAAGGGATCTCCCCATCAGCTTGGGCTGCCCCTGAGGACATCAAGAGGCCCAGGGAATTCAGTGGCTCTAGGTGTCACAGATTCTCCATATGCATGTTTTTTTCTAGGCAAGTCAAGTTTCTCTGTAAGGGTAAAAAGAGAATATATGTATTATATACATATAATACCTATATATAGGTAATACTGACAATAGAAACCAGGGCCTCATGGATGCAAAGAAAATGACCCACCACTGAGCTATATCCTCTGCCCCTATACATTTATCCAGGCTAGCAAAGGTCTGCTTACTGCGAAATAATAAGAATCATATTTTTAAAATTTATTCATTTAAAGATAGAGCAGTCTGAAAAAGAAAAAAAAAGAATGAGCCACACTTGGCATAATCAACTTGGACTGAGTAGAATACCTGTCTCCCCCTCCTTCCTCAGTGCTTAAGGATCTTTACCTGCTTCTCTCCCACCATCTCTCTTCTAACTTCCCATGGCTCCTGATTGAAGCGTTTGAGAAGTCCTTGGTGTTCTTCCTCTCTTGAAATCAGTGCAAACCGACTGTGAGCCTCACCCACTCAGAGTACAGGAGGTTAGAGACTTCGTTACATTGTGCCAGGTGATGGCATCCTGCAGCCTGCATTGTCATCACTGGGGTATCTGTTTATTTACCCTTCCGCCATCTGGAGAGGTCAGGGTTTGCTTGAATGATGCCAGTGTGTCAGCTCTGAAAATGAGGCTCCCACTGTAAAACCCTGGAGCCGAGAGGGTGTTTGAGCAAGACTGGATGACCACACACCCAGTGGGATTGTGTGGCTTGCATTGAACTCACAGAAGCTTGAGTATGGTGTCTGGCCTAGGAAGACCCCTACACACACATTTGCACGCGTGCGCACAAACATACACACACACACTCACTTTCCTTGCTGACTTTTCTCATCCTTGGTGCCTTAAATTCTTGTTTGTGCAGGCCTTTGGGCTCACACACAGTTTTCTACTAAAGATGCAAACTACAGGAGTAGGGGTGTAGCTCACTAGAAGAGCACTTTTCTAGCATGCGTGAGGTCTTGCATTCCATCCCCTGTACACCTACAAACAAGCAAACAAGTATGCATGTGCTCAGCTTGGATATCTCCACCTCTAGCACCACACTTAGCATCAAGCAAGTGTTCAACTGATGTTTTTTGGATCGAATTCATGTCAGCCCAGGATTTTCTAATTTGGCATCTGGCCTGAAACACTTCCAGGACTAAACTCTGGTTAGGCATTGAGGCATAATACAAAAATACACTTAGTTTTTGTCCCTGCTTTCCAGCACTAGAACTCCTGCAACCCCTGGAACTTCCTGAGTGACAAGAGTCCTTTGTTATTCATAATGAGCCCCCCTCAGTTGCACCTCACTTTATGCTAATACACTTGGGGTGGTCTCCTATAGGCAGAGTTCCAGATGGGGGCTGGTCACCAAAAAGACCACTCTTTTCTCATAGAAGCATGCTGGAGGTTAAAGTCTCTAAAATTCTTCTACAGTGACTTTCAAGGCATGTCTGGGATGGTGAACAAGTTGGAGTGCTTTGTCCACCTACCTTGCCCAGTGCATGTCTTTCATTTGGCTTTTCCTGACTGGCATTGATATAGGGGAATGAAACTCCCGACCTACTGTGTCTGTGAGTTCGTGTTCTCTAAAACCAAAGAATGAATTTTAGGAGAGCGGAGGTGAAGAGTAGAATATATTTATTGCAAGAAAGAAAGCTGTCTGAAGAGAGCCAGAAGGGGTCCCAAGCAGGTTCCCAAGGACTCTGTCTTTCCAGGGACCTTTATAGAGTAAAACCATGGGTTTAAGGTGGGGGAAGAAAAAAAATTAAAAAAAAAAAAGGTCGGGGAAGACTGGGAGCTCACAAGGCAGATGGGCATAAGGTGGGACACAACTATAGTTAACCAGTAAGATCAATAGTTCAGGTAAAATTGATTATATTAGGGACAAATGGGAAAGCCAGTCACATAGCAAGTGGGCATTCTTACAGAGCAGTGACTCATTCCTAGGGGGATGGGAACTATTTAGGGTGTCAATCCTCAGGATATGGGTGCATTTGTATGGTCTTTTGTCTTGAGGCCTAGTCCACAGCAGGAGGTGTCAGCTCCCAGCAGTTGCCAGGTGTCAGCACTGGCTCTATTGAGGACCTAGCCCTATCACACTGCTTATAATAATTTGAACTAACTCAGCTGCCTGCAATAGCATCATTTATAATAAATTGGTAAGCATGACCGAGATGTTCCACAGACCTGCTTAGCAAACTATCAGCACTGAAGTGGGGTCGTAGGAAACCCCTGAAAACATCGTAGGTAGTCCATTATCAGAAGCCCTGGTGGCCCAGGGTATGTGACTGGCCCTTGAAGCTGGGTAGTCTGTGGCACTGAACTCTTTACATGTGGGATCTGATGCCAATTCCCGGTAGTTAGAGTCAGCATAGAATTAAATTGTAGGCCACCAGCTGGTGTTGAACAATTGGTTGGCATGGGAAAAACAAACATTTGATATCAGAAGGGTGTTCTATGGCTAGAAACATCTTAGGAGGATGGCAAGAAGGGTTATTATTATTATTATTATTATTAAGTACTTATCTTGATTGTTCCTCTCTTGAACCTTACCTACACTTCCGTCAACTTGGATAACTGAGAGGCACATGCAAAGTGCAAGAATGAACTGAGCATAGAGGCAAATGCCTTGTAATTCCAGCATCCTGGGAGGCTGAGGCAAGAGGATTCTGTGAGACCAGTCTGGGCAATTTAGGAAGTCCTGGGTAATTTAGCACGTCCTTTTCTCAAAGTAAAATTAAAAAGAGCTGAGGATGTAGCTTAGCACTCCCTGGGTTCAGTGTCTAGTACTTAAAAAAAAAAAAAGGTACAGGAATTGGTTGCTAGTGTAGCAGTTTGTTATTACAGTTGCTCAAAAAATGTGTGCTGGGAAAATAAAGAGTGTCATTATACACCTCCAAGGGGGAGACAATGTTTGTCTAAACACAGGTCTTTGTCTCCACAACATGCCACCCCACCCACCTCTGCTGCCCAAGTGAGCTGGGCTTTTTGAGTCACTTGTGATGTGTTTTTTAACACAACGTGGGGGAAGAGCCCCCACAGTCTGTTCCACTCTCACTCTGAAAAATACAAGCTGCATTTGACTGAATGACAAAAAGAAATCTGTTGAGCCGGGAAGCATAGTAAATACCGTGACTCTCAGCAAATGTGCACAGCCCGAAAAGCTTTTTCCAGTCTGGAAAAATAAGAGATTTGTCTGTGCAAAAACCAGCCAAGTCTCCACCCCTCCTGCCTTTCTACCGCTCCACCCCCACCCCCTGGCAAGGCCTCCCACCCTGCCCCAGACATTCAGTCATCAGCTTTCATCCTCTGTGACTTGCCGCTGCCCCAGGAAATAACATTGGCCAGGCGCTGGGGAGATACACCACCAGCCACTCCCAAGCATCTTCCAGGGATGTCTGTCTGGCCGGGTTTTGCCAGTCATCTCTGACCTTAGCCAGAGTTGGCCTGCAGCAAAGTTGTGCTGCAGTCAACAGGGTCTGGTCCTTTTCCTGCTGGCTCCTACCCCCTCAATCCTTCCCTTGTTTTGTCACAAGCTGTAGCCCATTCCTACTTCCTAGGCAAGATGTAACAAGCTTCTGCTCTAGGTTAGTGCCAGGGTCAGAGGTGGGATGGGAAAGCTCGTGGTGACTCTCGAAGTCAAGGTTGGGGACCTTTTCGGTGGGGGTAGAGTTTGTGCAGGGAGACACAGAGAGAATCTCATCCTGCACTCCAGCATGATTCAACTGTATAACAACCATGCTGCTGATTCTCTGATAGCCTCTTTCAAGGGTGGTCCTGTCGTCAAGACAGTGGGGCAGGAACTCACCCACCCAAGGCACTGGAGGAAACATATCAAACTCGCAGTCCGGTGTACTGGAAAGAGAACTGGAATTGGGATTTCAGTGTATTCTGGGTCTGAAGTCTGGCTACTTTGAGGAAGTGTTTGTTTTATTCAGCACTCTGTCCACAGCACCTCGCACAACCCTGCTGTAGGTACTTGTTAATGTTTGAGTTGGTGAATGAATGAATGAACTGATAACCTTGAATACTTTTCATCTTTGAACCTTAGTTTCCTTCTCTATAAAAAATAATATAAGACACTTAACACTTAACTGCGGGAGAGAGAGAAAGAGACAGACAGACACAGAAAGACAGAAAAAGAACAAAATGTATGAATATCCTCTGTAAATTGGAATTCAAAATTCAGTTGGTCTCAGCCTCCGTGTCTTTAGTGTTTGTGTTCCTTACCAAGGGGAGGGTCTGTATTCCCCTAATCATTTAGTTCTCCATCCTGTTTTCAGAGTACCCTAAGGATAGGAGAGCATTTTCAGTGCTTTTCACTAAACTGTTTAGGTCTGAGAACAATGATGTCTAACTTTCCCATACTTGGCTCCAGAATTCCCCTGAAATCCTTCCCAGGACAGAGGCAGCCTTAGCTCCAACAACAACTCTTCTGCAGGTGCTGGGGGAAATCCAGCCTCCAGATCTTTGTCCATGCTGCTCTCTGCTGCTGTCCTTCCTTTTACCTGTCTGGTTCCTGCGCATCCTTCAGATCTCAGCTGAGACTCTTTTCTCCCGGGGTGCCCTCCCAGCCCTCCCTGCTGCATCTGAGAGCAGCTTCCTCCTGCTCCAAACCTCTCTACTTCCTGTCAGAGCCGTCCCTGCCCATCACTTGCCTGCCTTCCTTTTAAAGTGTGGGTCCCTGAGGACAAGGACTCTTTCTTTCTTCCTCCCTGCCTGCTTTCTCCTGTCTTTCTTTCTTTCTCTTGATTGAACCAGGGGCTTTGCACGTCATGTTAGGCAAGCCCTTCACCACTGAGTAATATCCTTAGCCCTTCTTAATTTTGAGGGACAGGGTCTTGGTAAATTGCCCAGGCTGGACTTGAACTCATGATCTTTCTGCTCACCCTCCTGGTTGTACCTGGGATTACATACCCAATTGTCTCTCTTTTACCTCTTTCTCTTCGTGCTGTTCTTCCTTCTCCCTCTCCTCTTCTCCTTCTCTTTCTTCCTTTTTTGGCAGTGCAAGAGATCTAACAAACCAAACCCAAATGCTTGGTAAATGCTCTTCCACAGAGCTACCTCCCCAGCAATACTGTATGTTACTTGTTGGTCTAATTCTAGTGCTTGTCATGAGATAGTGCTCCGTATATACATATCAATTAACTGAATAGCATCACTGATTTGGGGAGGTGGGAGAAAGGGAAATTGGGGTCTTGAAGGTCCTTCTAGGAGGGTATTGTGCTTACTGAAATATGAAAAATAACATTTCTCCTTCTGCCAAAATGGCCTGCATACAAACTAAGGATGCAAATATGTAAACACTCACATATACACCCAGGCATTCCTGCACACACCCTGCTGTAGGCAGTTGCTTGTACAACACACTTTCCTTTGAAATGTCTTCTCTTGTCATCTCCTCCCACTCACCTTTCTCCTTCCTGCATATAGGGAGTTGCAAAGCTAAACGACTTTACCTGGCAACTACAAGATAATGCCAGGGAAAGGAGCTAGAAGATCACACCTAAGACTTTTCCTCATCTCTCTATTGACTTATTTTTTGTAGTACTGGGGACTGAACCCATGACCTTGTCCATGGTAGGCAAGCACTGTACTACCAAGATACATCCCTATCCTTTTTTAAGGTTTAAGATAAGAGTGTTGGTAACTTGCCAGGACAGACTTCAAACTTGCTATCCTGCCCAACTTCCTGAGTAATGGCATCACACCCACGCTCATTCTGCACTTTAGAATTCGGCACCATTTCATTGTAAGGAACTTTAACTCATCTTTCTGATACACAATTTAGAAAGAGACTTGACTTTTTTTTTTTTTTTTTAGACAAGGTCTCACTAAGTCACTGAGTTGACCAGGCTGGTTCTAACTTGTGCTCCTCTTGCTTCAGCCTCCCACATGCTGGGATTACTGGAATGTGCTACCAAACTTTTAAAAATAGCTACTGGGCCTGAGAGTATAGCTCAGTTGTAGCATACCTGTTTAGCATGCATGAGGTCCTGAGTCTGATCCCCTGCATGAAAAAAAAAAGTTACTGTGTGGTTCTGTCAGCCAGCTCTTTGGAGTTCTGCCAAATGTATGTTTTGGCAAATGACCTCCAACTCTATGCCTTGGTTTCCCTCTTTCCTCTCTCACAGAGATGAGCAACAGCAGTTGTTTTGAAAGGCAACACGTGTTCTTGGAAAAGAATTGCTCCTTAAATCCACTGTTGCTGGTCATAAGTTGAGTGTAAAAAGGAGATAGGTCTCATTTGATTCTTCTAGGATCAGGTGAATTTTAATCATTTTCCCCACATACTGGGAATGAAATCCAGGGCCTCCACACTGAGCTGTTCTCTCAACCTTTTTATTTTGTTGTTTCATTTTGTTTTTAATTTGGAGACATGTTCTCACTAATTTGCCTAAGTAGGACTCAAAATGGGATCCTCTTGCCTCAGTCTCCCAGAACGCTGGGATTATAGGCCTGTGCCACCATGCTCGACTTCCATGGTTTTTAAAGGTGTAGTCAGAGCCTGAGTGATAACTTGTGTTCCTACCTAAAGAAAGACTTGTGAACTGGCCTTGGAGAGGAAAGGAATTTCTGTAGAGGATGGGAGAGTTGTTGGTAAGCACCCAATTGGCAGCAGATGCAGCATGACAAAATCACAGAAGCCTGAAAGAGTTTCATGCCCTGGAACTCCAGGCCTTCATGGAGTGGCTCCATCTGACCTCCTTCTGGTCCCTTCTCCCTGTACTGTCTACCACCTGAAGCCTTAGGGTACCCACTCCCTAGGTCAAGGTTGCCTCCTTGGGGACGGCCTCAGGTGAATGTGGACTGCTATGCAGGTTTTATTTGGCTCCAAATGCCAGCATTTGAGGGATTTCTCATTTAAATCAATTCCCCAGTTGGGAGATTTCAGGAAACATCTAGCTGTCTGCTTCTTTTAGAAAAATGGAAGACCTGGTAGCACAGTGCTCACATTCTTTACAACAATAGGCAGCCTGTGGTGAGTAGCTGCTGCCTTTTGCAGCCAGTACTTTGCTGGGCCCGGTTCCCACTACTCCAGTCAGCTGTCTTTTCTCATCTTTAGCTCCGGAGGGATATATACATCACCTGCTGGATCCCTGACGGACCTGAGGGCTTTTGACCTCTATCTAGGGGAGCCCCAGGACCCTTGATGCATTAATCCTTTCCTCCCCACCCCTATGGCTGCAGATTTTTCTAGGATTGCAGTGCCAGGGCTGGCTCTCCCCCCTGCAAGGGGATAAGTTGCCCTTACACAAAGATGTGCAAAGCCACAAGCTAAGGAGCAGGCAAGGACTTGTTCCCTGCTTCCCTGATAACACATTCCCACTTCAGTTCTAACCTTCTGGGAATCATGCCCGTGCCTTTTCTTTTTTCTATTCCATTAGTGATTTTTCAAAGAGGAAGCTGCAGCCAGATAAAGGGAGCAGATGGCCCTGTATCAGGCCTCCTGCAGGGTGAATATTTTGGAGGAGTCAGGGTTTTTCTCTGATTTGTACCTGGTAAGCTTTGATCTCCCAGGTTGCTGAGGTGCCTTCTCCTACAGAAGGCATCAGGCTGTGCTTCACCTTGATAATTGAAATCTCTGTTCTCCTTGCCCTTCTTTCATAAACAAGGAAATTGGAACAGAGCTAAGCGAGGCTTTTTCATGCACTTTAGGAAAGAATGAGCAATGGAAAAAGGAAATTGAGAGCTTTGGGGAGTTTATAGCAGAGGAGCATTTGAGTTTGAAATAAGAGCTGGGAATCCATATGTTTGGGAGGAAAAAGAACAACCACACGCACCAAGCTTCAAGGGTACGTGCGGAAACACTTATGGGAGAGGGGGTGGGGAAGCCCACGTGGGTCTCCCTTTATCAGACCCAGATGTTCAGACATCAGTTCTCAAGATGCCCATGAAAGGGTCCAGAGCCTGCTGGGCTAGACTCAGTGTTTTCTTAACTACCAAGAAGCACGTGAAATCAGTGGCTGGGAGCTTTCCACTGTGCGCTCAATGACTCCCTGGGGCCCTGCTGGAGTCTGTGCCACACAATTATACACAGGCCAGGCTGCCTCTGGGCAGACTTGGAAGGATAGGACAGGCTTGCTGCACCACCACCTCTGCTGTTGAACTTGCCTCTCTCTGTTGCCTCCTGCCCCAGACTAACCTTAGAATGCAGAAGTAGGAAGCCCCAGTTTCAACTCTCGATTCCACACTGCAGAAATGACTTAGCCTGTCTGTATCTTAGTTTTGTTATCTTTAAAGTTGGGGAGATCCGTGTGAAGTGCAGACAAGATGCATATCAAAGGGCTTTGCAACCTCTGGCCGGGGGAAGGGAGCATGAGTCCATAGGAATTGACTGAGATTTTTCTCCTGTTAGTGCTGTTCTTCCAGGGAAAAGATGCATGGGGCAAAGAATGCAAGGGAATTGTGTCCTGCCTGGACCACCGGCTGCAGAGGAATCAGGGCTCCCTTCCCAGCAGAAATGCTACTGCTGACTGAAATATGGAATTGAACTATGCAGAAGAGATTTAGTTCTAGTCCTAAAACCTTGTTCAGTGGATAGAGGCCAGAAAACTGGATTCAAATACTGCCTCCACTATTTATATCATATTGCTTGCTTGTACCTTATTTTACATTTGGAATCTGGAAAGTGGGGGTTGCAATACTCACCTCCAAGTTGCTAGGAGCATTATATGAGATTATGACAATACTGTGTCTGTTGGATTGATTGACTGATTGATTGATTTTGCAGTACTAGGGAACAGACCCAGGAGTGCTCTACCACTGAGCTACATGTTCCCTTTAAACTTTGAGACAGGTTCTTGCTAAGCTGTCCAGGCTGGAATTGAAGTTTTGTTCTTCCTGCCTCAGCTTTCTGAGTCAGTGAGATAACAGATATCCACCATCATCCCTGGCTCCATTAGGATTCTTTTGGGTACAAGTGACAGAAGATTCAACCTAAGATGTCTTTGCACAAAAAGGGATTTTGAGGCTTACTAAAAGATGAAAACATCATGATAGCCCAGAGATAGAAGCACTTTGGGGGCCGGGGATTTAGCTCAGTGGCTTAAGCGCCTGCCTGGCAAACGCAAGGTCGTGAGTTCAATCCCCGGTACCAAAAAAAAAAAAAAATAGTGTTGGATAGGAGCACTTGCTTTGCATGGGGTCCTGGATTAAATCCCCCAGCACCCTGAAAAACCTTCCATGTTCCTTTTGGGGAGGGGTAGGACTGGAGATTGAACACAAGGCCTTTCTACGCTTTACTTTGAGACAGGTTTTTGCTGAGTCACTGAGTTGTGCAGGCAGGATTTGAATTTGTGATCCTCCTGCCTCAGGCTTTCAAAGTGCTGAGATCACAGGTATGTGCCATCACATTGGACTTATCTTTTGTCTTTTAACTTTAGTTTTGGGTTAAGGTGATAACAAGATGACAGCATTAGTTCTAGCCCCTGTATCCTTTCAGGTGTCATTCCGGTGCAGAGGAATTCTTTTTCCTAAGACCTTTAGCAAAAGTCTCTTTGACCCTGCTTGGGTCACATAACCTTTCCTGAAATAATCACTGTGGCTGAGGGAAATGAGATGCATTAAGTTTACTTTCTTTTTTTTTTTTTTTTTTTGGTAGCAGGGATCGAACTCATGACCTTTTGCCTGCCAGGCAGGCGCTTAAGCCACTGAGCTAAATCCCCAGCCCTAAGTTTACTTTCATTGCTGCAGCTGTATCTACTTGAACTGACATGATGAGGGAAGGGGTGGTTCATCAGAAGGGATGGAAGAAGGTTGGGACACAATGTTATGGTTTGAAGGTGCCTTCCAAAACTTAGGTTGAAAAAAAAAGGTGTATGAGGTGCTGGGGATCTAACCCTGGGCCTTGTGTATACTAGGCAAGCAATCTACCACTGATCTGTCCTGCCCTCAGCCCCTAAGTATTGAAATCTAAATACTATTTGGTAGGGCCTTTAGGAGGTGGTTAGGTCTTGTGTACCCAGCTCTTGTGAATAGATTAATGCCATTTTCAAGGTAGTTGGTTAACTATACTGGGAGTGCTTTTCTTTTTTTCTTCTTCTTCTTTTTTTTTTTTTATCAGTACCGGGGATTGAACTCATGACTGCCTGCTTGCAAGGCAGGTGCTTATGCCGCGGAGCTAAATCCCCAGCCCCTGGTTTTCTTATAAAATGATCAATTCACTTGGTTTTCCACTCTGTCTCACCTGTGCTCTCCTGCCCTTCAGCTGTGTTGTGGTGGAACATAGATGCCCTCACAAGATGTTGGTGCCCTGCCTCCAAAACCAAGAACCAAATAAACTTCGATTATTTATAAGTTACACAGTTTGTAATGTTCTCTCTCTCTCTCTTTTGTTTTGTTTTGGTTTTTTTGAGACAAGGTCTCACTGTGTAGTTCGGGCTGGTCTTTAACTCACTATGTAGTCCAGATTAGTCTCACATTTGCAGCAACCCTCCTGCCTCAGCCTTTCCAGTGTTTGGGATCATAGGCATGTACTCTCATGCCCAGTTTGGTGTTCTTTTTATAGCAGCAGAAAATGAACAAAAGGAAAGTGAAGCGGTGGTGTGGTGACAAACACCTATAAACGCAGCACTTGAGGGGTTGAGGCAGAATGATTGTTAGGTTGAGGCCAGCAACATAGCAAGTTCAAGGCCAGTATGGACTAAATAGTGAGACTTTGTCTCAAAAAAAGCAAGAAAAAAATGGAAAAAAGCTGGGCAGAACTGAAGATGTTTGCTGTAAATGCTCAGTAAGTTTTCCATATATTATTGAAGTTCATAAAATGATAATTCCCTTCACCTATCTCATGTAGCACTTTTTATTCCTTTTCAAATATATTCCATGTTTGATCTTACTGAGCTTTGTAATGCTATGAGGCAGACAGAAGTACAAGTGTTACTTTTCCATTTTACAGATGAACAAATCAAAGAACAGCGCTGTCGCATAGCAGGGTGGTATGGCTTTGCCTACAGTCACACAAAACTGTAACTGGTTCAGAATTCACTGGCAGAGCCACCGTGAATGGAAACTGCAATATTCAGGGTATGGGTTAATCAAGGCCTGACATGGGGTTTGGATCAGTCTCCAGGGTTTGTCCCTGAGTAAACAGTCTGGACTGGTAGCAGTCGGGCATGTCAAGGACCCATTGTTGATGTCCTGGCAGGTGGCAGGGGAAAGAACTGCTACATAGGCAGGACACTGTCACCCCAGGAACACCCTCTCATGACTGATTCCCTTTTCACCACGCAGATGGATACAAGACTTGGTTTTTCCTGTCCCAGAAAAAAATGCCAATCAAAACAACAAAAAAAGCAGGGTAGGCGGGGCTGACTTCTCTCAAGGGAACTTGGCCCTAGAGCCAAGAGTATCTTTGCCAGGACATAGAGGGGAGCAGAATTCCCTGGTCAGAAGGAGGTGGTTTGCCAGGAGCTCACAATATTTTCCTAAATGTGGTAGAGATGTCCAAAGGGTCTTCCAAAACAAAAACAAAAACAATATAGCACCCCTCTGGTGTGTCAGGTTCAGAACACATCAAGGACAAAGACAAAGAAATGGCAGAGAGCCAACAAGCCACCTTAATTACCACTGAAGCTAGCATGGAGGATGTAGCGTTCATACTGAGAACAGAATTAGCTTCCTGATTAAGGCTAGGGAAAGAACGGAGCTGAGAGATCCTTCTGGAGAGCCTTCCCAAGTTCTCCAATCAGAGAAGTCAGTTTGTTGCCATAAACAGTGAGAGTTAAGACAAAAAATTGTGTGTAGCCAAAATCCTTCCTCATGGAGGAAGCCAGAAGCAGGGACAAATGACCACAGCGAGTTACTAATCTCCACCCATCAGTCCCTCTTTCACTAAAGTGGGAACATTAAGGGTACCTCTCAAGGAGGCAGTGAAAGTTTGATGGGATCATGAGGACAACAGCCCTGGCTCAAGAAAGGCTGACTGTGTTTGTGCGCAGTCCAAGTTCCTGGCAGGTGGGCTTGCTTTTCTCCATGGCATGAAGCCCTGGGCCCCAGAGTCCTGCCGTGCTTGTATACTGCTCTTTCTCCCCAGCTGTACAAATTCATGAGAATGTGGGTGTGCAGTGGCTTTGCAGTTTCTTGGCTGCTTCCCAGGCCATGTTCTCCACTTGGGGGGTGGGGGGATGCCAAACATCCTTTTTGCAGAGTGAGTGCCACCCTATCCCAACCCCCATGCTGTGTTCCAGCAGAGCCTGGCTCAAAGTTCAAAGCTGAGGTGGCTCTGTTGAGTAATTCAGTGACACTGCCTGCCCACCCGCCATGCAAAGCTAAGTCACACTCCCACACACCCATTTGCTGAGCATCTGTTGCCTTGTGTTTTGTGGTGTGGAGGCTGGGAACAGGCGCACTGCCCCAAGTGACCGCGGTGGGCTGAGCTTCCTTCCTTTCCCCCTGCTGCCCTTGGGCTCTGGGTCTTGCACACAGCTCCACTCGGTAGGTTTCAGATCCGCTCCCAGGCTGGTTGGCACAGACTGCAGCTGGATTCACACCAACCCCTTCCTCTGGGGGGTTCAGAGTGTTCTTGGAAGGAAGCCTGGGAAGGGAAAGGCCTTCCCTAGCATTCCCCGGCCAGTGGTTGGCTGACAGCATAGAATAAAGCTGCCAAGAGCTCTGGAGTCAGACAGACCTGAGTTCAAATCCCTAGGTGACCTTGGGCAAACTGCTTTCTCAGATTCAGTCTCCTCATCTGTAAAAAATGTGACAGCAACATGATCTGCCTCTTGGGACTACCAGGAAGATTCGATGAGGTACTAACTGGCCTGGTTGCCTCCACATCTGGCAAGTGAGCAGTGCTTGACCATCAGCCAGGGATCTCAGTGGGTATGCTCCCAGGGAGGGTGAACACCCATTCCTTTTGTGAATCGCATCTCCTGTGTTAGACCCCATTATGTTTGTTCTAGTATGGCCAAACTCATTTGCTCCTATGCCAACTCCTTTTAGACAAGGACTCTGTCTCAGTCTTCTAACTCCCATGGCTAGCACGGTGCTGGCACTTCCGAAGTGCTAAATGTTTGGTAAAGGAGCAAAGGAGTGCCTGTCAGGCAGCATCTGTTCAAGGACTGTGTTGCTGTGTACCCCCATCTTCCCACCCTCCTCTCTTCCTCCTCCTTTCTTTCCTTCCTCCCTTCCTTCCCTCCATCTGGCCTACCTAATTCAGACCTTCCTTTCTTTTTCCAAGTGGAAAGAGCTTCCTTCGATTCTTCTCCTGCAGTATCTAAGCTGCAAGAGCATCCCTTGAGAGCCCTTCACCCAGGCGAGAGCAGCGATTCCTCTTTCAAA
This sequence comes from Dolichotis patagonum, assembly GCA_004027295.1. Lineage (NCBI taxonomy): Eukaryota > Metazoa > Chordata > Mammalia > Rodentia > Caviidae > Dolichotis > Dolichotis patagonum. The sequence goes on from PVJX010000437.1 coordinate 37,417, forward strand.
TTGAGCCCGTCCCCTGACTCATTCATTAAAATGCATAGGGCATGTGACCAAACTGCATAATGATTCTCTCATGAGGAAGGCTTGGAGGCAGGGAGATGCTGCCAACTGCAAAGGCAAATACTTCCCCCCAGCTGTGGATCAGGCTCATTGGCTGTCATGCCCTGGGAAGGCTGGGGGCTGCCGTTCATCTCCAGTAAATCAGCCAAGCCCTGGAGAGCTGCAGCCTGGCGCAGGCTGTACTCTTGGAAGCTGTGTGGCTTTGGAGAGTCCAACCCATGACCTTTTCTCAACCTTCCTCCACTCCTACTCCATCATGTTCATTTATTGAAATATACTTTTAACTGCATAAGTACTGCTGGAGTGCATTCTTTTTGTTGTTGTTTTTGCTGCTGTGGAGAATGCATTCTTATAAAAAAATCAGATATAAATGAAGGCCTCTTTTATTTTATTATTGTTATTATTATTATTTTGTCTTTTTTGAGATGGTTTCATTATGCAGTTCAGGCTGGCCTTGAACTCACTTGTAGCCCAGGCTGGCTTGACCTCACAGCAATTCTCCTTTCTCAGTCTCCTGAATCCTGGGATTATAGGTATGCACCTCCATGCCCAGTTCAAAGGCTCCCTTTAATGATGCATCCATTCTGCTAGCCCTCTGGTTATATAGCTTTTTACCTTTGGGGTCCTTGTGCTGCTCTGTGATAGCCATCCCACAGACATGACTTGGGAATCATCCTTCAGAAACCCTATGCTTATTCTCAGCAAATCAGTCACATTGGAGACCTTCTCAGCTCCCTTCTTCGGAAGCCCCATGTCCACTCTGTGTAACCCTTGTTGACCTTTCCAGGCAACCCATAGGAATCCCATTCCTGCCAAACAACCCTGCTGTCCATACCTAGAAAACACACAGGTAAAGCAGATTACTCCCTGCTTAGAATGTAGCTTAATATGCACTTTGGTACTGGAGTCTTGCAGAATGAGGAAGATATCAAAATCCAATGACTCCCATGGTCGCCTCTCAGGTACCAGGGCTGCCCGTGTTCCAGCTTCTGGAGTCAAGCCTCTCTGAATGTTAATTCATATTACTTGGACAATAAGGTATTTAGCTTGCAGGTTTGCTATGAGAGAAAACGAACTTCTCTGAAACATCGGCTTGTCTTCAGTGTAAGAGTAACTATAGACCCTCCTTCTTTGCTTCTTGTTGTAAAGTTTACATGGCAATTTTCATATAAAGCCCTCCAAGCACAATACTTAGCAGGGCATAGTGGTGCCCATGTGTAATCCCAGCACTCGGGATGCTGAGGCAGGAGGATCACTGTGAGTTCAAGGCCAGCCTGGGCTGCATAAGGGAGTTCAAGGCTAGCTTGCACTACATAACAAGACCCTGTCTCAACAAAAACACCCAAAACAATGCTTGGCATATAGTCAAATTGCAATATTAATGTTACTAATTATCAGCATCTTCATCATTACACTTATTCTAATCAGTAAAATCTGTTAGTTTTCAAGAGCTATTTATCGAGTACCTACTATGTGTCCTTGGTCTTAGGCATAAAGTAGTGGAGTCAGACAAAGCCTTTGAAGGGCTTATACTTTAGCATAAATGTATGGCATCTTTCTTTTTGATGATCATTTTATTCTCCATTGTGCTATGTGGCCCACACTAATGCTTTTTTGGTCAATGGCAATATGAGTGTTCCCACTGTAAAATAGCCAGGAAGCCGTTGTTTTGAGAAAACAGCTAGAAACTCCTCGGGCCTGACTTTATCTGGATCTTTCTGCTCCGGTTCCAGTGCTGCCTCATGCTAGGTATTGATGGTTGTTGTGAGGTGCAGGGTGGGAACATGTAAGCAGTGCCCAGAACCCACCACTAGAAACACCAAAGAGAGGCAAGGGGACTTCTTGGAATTCTAGTTCATTCCGTTCCTGAAGTCCATCATCAGCTAAGCCTAACAATATGTTCCTCCGCCTGGTGAAGGAGGCTTTTTGTGTGTACGTGGTGCTAGACATTGAACCCAGGCCTTATACTTTATTCTACCATTAAACTATATCACCAGCCCTTATAATTTTTTATTTTTGAGGCAGAGCCTCTGGAATTACTAGACCAGCCTGAACTTGCCATTCTCCTGCTTCAGCCTCCTGAGTAACTCGGATTACAGGAAGGTATACCTGTGCCCAGCTGGAGAATACTGTCTTAAAGAAAAAGTGCTTGCTTTGACCTGTGGCCCATGGGGCAATGAATGCCATGCTAGCAGGAGTTTAGCTGTCTGAAAGCACTTCCGTCTGAGCTCCCCACAGAGCAAGAGAGAAGATGCCAAGCGTGTGCGCTGTCAGTTCACTGCACACACCCTGCATGCCCCCAGGGGTGGGGCAGGGCCAGTCCTGTCTGAGAACACCACACACAGGAACTGGAAGTCTGTCCCAGGGGAGGTGGCGAGAGCAGGCCTAGCAAAGATCAGGGAGTGAGTGCACTGAGGGCCAGGCATTGCACAGGGAGATGGATGTCTTGTGCCAGGCTGGGCTAGGAGTATATCTGTACCCCTCACAGTGACCACTCAGCCCTACCCTCTGAGCCCAAATGAAGATCTGTTGCAACATTGCCCTGACTGATCTCTAATTAACGAGCTCAAGTAATCCTACTGGGACTATAAGGACTATAGGCATGTGCTCATGGGTTACAGGCATGTGCTCAGGGACTGCAGGCATGTGCTCATGGGTTACAGGCATGTGCTCAGGGACTGCAGGCATGTGCTCACAGATTACAAGCATGTGCTCACAGATTATAGGCATGTGCTGAGGGACCACAGACATGTGACATCCCTTCTTGCTCTCCAGGTGACAGTCCTGAAGCTGCACAACAGCTGAAGAGCCACTTCTTGAGTCGACCTCACCTAACCCTCAAGGAACCCTGCCACTCTTTGGAGTTCTTTACCTACATCCTGGTCCTTCAGTCCTAAGAGAGGGTTTTTATTTATCTTTTTTATTGAGTCTAAGTCATAATCTTTGACTTGTGGCTTCTTCCGTCTTCAAAGGGACTTGCTCAACCTGCAGCTGGCTCTTTGTTATTTATCTGTGAGCTTATTTCTCTGCTTATAATGCCATGAGCCCTCTCACTTTCTCCACTGTGTCCCTCCATCACTTGGCCTTCCCCATCCCATCCTGAATCTCAAGCTTTTACGGTTCCTTTGCTTTTATGTTACACATTTCCCCAAAAAACATACTGTTAAGTTTGTTGTTTTTTCTTTGCTTAAAACAGTGCCTCGATAGCTGGACATGGTGGCACACACCTGTAATCCTAGCACTTGGGAGGCTGAGACAGGAGGATGGATTCGAGCTCAAGGCTGGCCTGGGCTACGTAGTAAGATTCTGTCTCAAAAAAACAAAAGAAGAAAAAAGAGTATCCTGCTGTATTTTTGGTCATATTATTACAGTCTTTTCTGTTGTAGTTCACCTATGTTGATTTTCCTGTTAGTGGACATTTGAGATGTTACCAGCTTTGTACTGCTTTGTTGTGTGTTGAGCTAAATACTCGTGTTTGTGTCTTGTGGAAAGCAATGTGGCATTTACCAGTGTACAGCCCCAACAACGTGAATGTATAAGGACCCTATGCCCTTGGGATGATCAGACTTCATTTTTCCTACTGAACAGGCGTTAAATGGTAATCCATTGTAATCTCTTTTGTCAACTGGCTTTCCACTTTACAATGGTCAGTGGTTCATTAGGGATTACCGTGTGTTAATGATGAAGATTTAATGAGCACAGAATACTTGCAAAGTCTCTTCCAGTTGGGGCTATGTCATTTTCTTTTTTTTTTTTTTTTTTTGGTACCGGGGATTGAACTCATGACCTTTCGCTTTCGAGGCAGACACTTAAGCCACTGAGCTAAATCCCCAGCCTATGTCATTTTCTTAATAAACCCTGATTCCTCAGGAACCAGCACAGTGCCTGATACAGAGTAGGCAAGTAATCTACCACTAAACTACATCCCCAGCCCTTTTAACTTTTTATTTTGAGACAGAGTCTGGCTAAGTTACCTTCATCATTAAAAAAAATAATGCCATAGTAATTATAGATAGCTTTTATTGACTGCTTATTAAGTGCTAGGTGCTATGTTAAATAACACCTTTACTTTCATTATCTTATTTAATCATTCCAGAAACTCTATAAGGTAGGTTCCATATCACCCCCATTTTGTTAGAAGTTGAACTGAAGCTAAGTGTCTTTCCCAGAATCACAAAAGTACTAATTGATAGAGGCAGGATCTGACCTCTGTTATCTGACACTTAAGTCCTGTACCCCTATATTCTAAGTACCTCATCCATTGCTGAAGGAAGTATGTTCAACTCCCTATAACATGAACCAAGTCAAATGCAATGGCACATTTCTCAAATCTGTTGAAAATGCACCCACCTTTTGGTGATAAGCAAAGCCTTAAAGAATTTTTATGATTGTACTTTAGTCAAATGTAATTACAATTTATGATTAGTTGTAATTTCTCAGCAATCAGCATGTAGACTTGAGAACTCTCACTGTAAGAGAGACCGAACATACAAATTATTCTCAAATGGCTGGATATATTTACAGATTCCTGCTTAACCAACAAATTCCTTATCCCCTGGTCTGTTTTCACCTATTTATTTATTTGTTGTACCGAGGATTGAACCCAAGGGCTTCACACTGAGCTCCAGCTCCAGCCCTCCCTCCCTTTAATTTTTTTTTTTTTAATTTGAAGACAGGGTCTCACTGAGTCACTACGTCACCTGGGCTTGGCTCAAACTTGTGATCCTCTTACTTCAGCTCCCAGAGTGCTAGAATTACAGATGTATGTTTTTTCGCTTAATAATTCCACTTATTATCTCTTGAATATCATATTATTGACCCAGAAGGCCAGGAATATTTGCTTCCTTAGCTCTGTCTGTATCCTTAATTGATTTAGCACTTAGACACCCCTGGTAGTTATAACCATGCCTGGCACAAAGAAAACAGCTCAACAGATATTTGTTGAAAGAACAGAATAAATGTATGCTTGCAGAAATGAATGAACGCAGTGAATGGGTCAAAGATACTAAAGGAATAGTTTATGAAGACTATGTTTTTAATTTTGTGCTGTTGCTTTTTCACTCGGCTCCAACTACATGCACACATTCCTGTAGGCTATTCGAAAAGCTGAGAGACTTGAGATTTTGTGTCTATAATGCCTAAAGGATAAAACAGTCCTGACCTGAAGATCTAAAACAGTGTTTGGTTGCCTTTGCCTTTATCTCTTATAAACCAGCCTTAAGTGCCTGCCTCCAGGATTGACTTTGGCGGTGAAGCAGGAGGCATTCAAAACAAAGCAAAACAAAAAACTCCTGGCAGCTTGAACACAGTGGTTTTTGTTTTTGTTTTTTCTAATAATCCACATTGCTGCCCAGGCCCAGTGCACCCCATAACATATGCAAAAGCAACTGATATTTGTGTAACAGGCCTTCACCCCTGGCTGTTATTCTTATTCCCAAACTGGGGTGCACTAGATAAATGCAGAAATCAGGAACCATCCCTTCCAGTGAAGCCGCTGTGGCTCAGTTCTCAGAGCCTGGCCAAACGGGTAATTATAGCTTCCCTGTGTGGTGTACAAGGCAGGAGGCTGATTTAATAAAGGAAGCCTGCTGTCTGTCTCCAGCCTGGCTCTGACTCATGGAACTAGGGAGTCCCAGAAGTACTACCCACAGAACGTGGTGAGCAGCTGGGGGGTGGGAGGTGAGGGTGGCCCGGGCTGAGAGCCCCCAGAATGAGGAAACTCCCTGCTTGGCCGGGAGGAACCTGCAGCCGAAGCCAGAGGAAGTGAGGCTCAGACCGAGCAGCTGCCATTCGTTCCAGCTGCAGCAGCAACTGCCTCCCCCTTGAAAGAAGGTTCCTGCCGTGTGGACACGTAAAATACAAAGGGTTAGTAATTTTCACATTCAAAATTAATTGGGGGAAACAGTCGAACTGTCTTTCATCAGGTTGGCTGCCTTTGTACGATGGGCCGGTGGCTTTGGTTTCTGGGGGCGCGGGGCGGGGAGCTGGGGCTTGGGGTCTGGAGTGCCTCGCGGTCTGTTAATTTGGTTTCTCACTTTGGCAGGGAGGCGGCTAATTAGGTGTTCACAGCCGCAGAGACAGTTTGAGCTGGGCATGGTTTCAGCTACACCGAGGGTGACAGCCGGCTTTGGATGTCACCTTAGCTAGGTCACCAGAGGTCATCCTCCCCAGCCTTCTGTCTCCAGCAGCTTCTTCCTCCTCCGCTGACAACCAGCCAGACGGAGGCAACTTGACCTCTTCCTCCTCCGGCCTTGCCAGCCTGGAGATTCCGGCTCCACCCCGCCCTGCGCTTCCCGCTGAGTCACACACCTCGCGGTCAGGTGATCGTCCCGGCTCCCGCCGGGAGCACCTTGACCTATATTCCGAACTCTCCGTGACAGCAGCTTCTAGTTGTCCCGAGAGCGGCCCGCCAGGCCAGCGGGCACGGCGCCCGGGCAGCCCCGGCCGCAGACGGGCGCCCCCACTCCGAGAGGCAGGGCTGAAACGGAAAGTTAGGGGGCAGCAAGCTGTGTGCGGGCGGCGGCGGAGGAGGAGGCTGGGTGGCGCGTTGAGTCAGCTGGGACAGGGGACAGCCACTGGGAGCCGCGTGCTTCCTCTCCTCCCTCCGCGCGCACTGCCAGCTCCGGGCCAGGCCCGGGCGGAGCAGGCTGCGGGAGGGGTGAGGAGGTGCAGGACAGAGTGTGGCTGCGTGCTCCTGCTGCCCACGGGAAGGAGAGAGGTGAGAAACTATGCAAATGATGGGATAAACCCCGATGACTCATCTGGCCAGTCGGCCTGGGAAAGCTGCTCCCCTGCTCCCCACACACACCAGGAGCGATTTCCCATCCCAAAATTACCCACAAAAATGGCTTCGACTTATCTCGTGTATGGGTTCTTTGTGCAGCTGCCGCTTGTGCACTCTTTGTGTCCCCTGCCTCCGAGGGTAACCGGGAGAGGGAGTGAAAGAGAATGTGCAGAGTCAAACTTTAACCCTCCTCCTCAGTACCAGGCCTGTAAGAGCCCCGAGGGCCTGGGATCACAGTCCTCTTTGAACTGGAAAGGCCTCTGAATTTAGAGTCATTTTCAAAACCTCCCTCAGCAGCTAGTAGCTGTATGGCTTTGCAAAGTCATCGTAGGCCTCAGTCTGCAATCTGTATTATGGGGTTTTAATAAAACCCAGCTATGGCTGCGTTACATGGTGACTGCATTAAAGTGGATATGGACACAAATACATTAATTATATATAATGACACGTAACTATATTTTTCTCTATGTAGTTAAATCTCACACACAGGAAAATTATTTGTTGAATGTGTCCATCTTAGAAGAGACGACCTATGGGTATGTTTATCAGGGAAAAAAGAAAATTGTGGTCCCTGGCTGCTTTATGATCTATCATGTCTAACAAGCAGCCCTGTATAATTTATTTACATAACACCCATAGACTATCATAGATTATAGATTGTTTTATTCTTCTATATCAAGAAAAGCTATGTATTTGTCATAGCTTGGGTTAAAAATGTACAGACTAGAATAAAGCACACTTTTTTTTTTTTGCAGTGCTGGAGATTGGATCTAGAGCTCATGTGTGCTAGGCAAGCATTCTACCACTGAACTATCTATAGCCCCAACCTAATCATAATTTTTGAATCAGGGTATAAATTTAGGAAGTTACTGCCTACCACATAGTGGATGCAAAATCATAGCGAAGGTGCAAGTTACACGGACAGAGGAAAGATGGAAGGAAATTAGGCAACCATAGATTCACCAGGAAGCTAATGATGTTAAGTTTCAAGGCCCTTTGTTTACATAGGCCCTTTTCAATATGTTGTACCTGCTTTTAATGTATAATTATGTATTCCTTTCTTAAAGAGAGTTACCAGTGTTGTATATACTTTAGAATCTACCAAGATACCCAACCTTTGTTCTTATTTAAGATATATAACCGTAATCATCATTGTTAATATAAATGGGATCAAATATTCAAACTGGAATATTTGATCAATACAGTGACTTAGGGAGACCTAGACTCAAAAAACAGCTGGAGGGATAGCTCAGTGCAAAGGCCCTGGGTTCAATCCCCAACCGGAAAAACAGAAAATACACAAATAGCATAGAGAATGAGGCCTTTCCTTTTAGTTTGCACCATGAACTCCAACTCTGAAATTTACTAAAAGAGTCACATGTAGGCTAGGCAAAGACAGCATAAGGAATGGAATGTAGAAAGAGGGTAGGGCTCGAGAATGTGTGGAATTATTGGGCCAATTCCAGTGGACTTCTGGAATCCACTATGATACTTCCAGAGCTCTTAATTTTCCAGAAGGTTTGAATCTGGTAATGTTGCTTGCATTGCGAGTGGTGGTAGAGAAAGAGTGATTGATCATCTGGAACTCTCACTAGTCCTGGCTGGTCTCCTAGAGGACTCCCTCAGTAACTGATTGTATGGCACTGGTGGAATTGCTTAACCTCTTGAGCCTACATTTCTCTACATTTAGAATAAGCAGCAAGTGACTTCTGAGCCTCTCCTTCAGCTTCGCTGGGGTAGAGATCAAAACTGCTTCAGCACTGCATTCCTCATTGTTAAGAACAGTGTCTAGTAACACTTATTGTTAATGGCAAAATTTCCATAGTGCTTCTAGACGAGGAAACTGAAGCACAAAGCTGTCGCACACATGCCCTATGTCACCTCCCTAGGAAGGGGCAGAACTGGGATTAAACCCAAGCAGGCCATCTCTAGAGTTCCTTGTCTTAACTTTGATTATATATATATATATATATATATATATATATATATATATATTTAATAGTCCTTATTTTTAGAACAGTCTTATTTTACAGAGAAGTAGAGCAGATAGTACAGAGATTGTGATGAATGAGCAAATCAATGAAATGCCTTTGGTTGAGAGCAGGATTGATCCAAGTCACAGAGAAGGTTACCTCACTTAATTTTTATAGCTGCCTTAAGTAGGTAGCATTAACCTCATTTTGCAGCAGGGAAACTAAGGTTCAGCGAGGCTCAGGGACTTGCCCTATGTCAACCAGAAGATGAGGAGGTAAGACTTGAAAGTTCTGACCTATGTGATCCTAAAGATCACATTTGCACCTCTGATTGAAAATATAATTATCAGCCTGGTATGGTGGTACATGCCTGTAATCCCAGGAATTAGGAAACCGAGGCAGGAGGATCATTGTGAGTTTGAGACCAACCTGGGCTACAAAGTGAGCTCAAGGCCAACCTGAACTGCATAGGGAGACCCTATCTCAAAAAAAAGACGCAGAAAAAAACCCCAAGAAAATATAATTATCACCAAGAGCCATTCTGTAACTCAGCATGGAGGTACATGCATGTAATCTCAGCACTCTGGGTGGCTGAGGCAAGAGGATCTCAAGTTTGAGCCCAGCCTGGGTAATTAATCAACTTAGGAAGACTGTCTCAAAATTGTTTAAAAATCAAAATTTTTTTAGAGGATGGGGAATGTTGCGCAGTTCAAATGCCCTGAGTTCAATCCCCATTACCACACACATACACACACACACACACACACACACACAGTGTTCTGTCTGATGTGTATTAACCTATCATTAGTGCCTATCTCTAGTGCCTTTATAGGGTTTTTTGGTTTTTGTTTTTTTAAGTGCCTTATAGTTTTGTTAGTTTTTTTAGAACTAGGAATTGAACCTTGGTGGTCTCTGCCACTGAGCTAATCCCTCGGCTGTTTTTAATTTTTTTTTCCTTTTTTGGGGGGGTCCAAATCATTTTATTGGGAGATTTGGAGTGGGGAGAAAGCCTCAAAACACGCTTTAGACGAGGAGAATGGACATCCTTGGCATGGCTAGATCTTTCCATGTATGCTGTCGCCAAAAAGCTGTTTTTAATTTTTATTTATTTGTTTGTTTTGTTTGTTTGTTTTTGAGACAGGGTCTTTCTGTGTAGTCCAGGCTTGCTTTGAACTCACTATGGAGCCCAGACTGGCCTCAAACGCATGACACTCCTTCTGCCTCAGCCTCTGCATGCACTGCTATGCCTAGCTATTTTTTTTTTTTTGCTGTTGTTGTATTTGTTTGTTTGTTTGTTTTTAATAGTTAGTTTTGAGGCAGAGTCTCACTATGTAGGCCAGGACCCAGGGTGGCCTTGAATTTTTGATACTCCTGCCTCAGCCTCCCACAGTGCTACGATTACAGTTTATACTGCCATTCCCAGCTTCAATTTTTTATTTTTTCAATATAAGATTGTTTTAAAAGAGCAGGACCTGGCTTGGTAGTATTTGCCTTAGCATTCAGGAGGCAGAAGCAGGAGGATGGCTGCAAATTTGAGGCCACCTAGGGCTATGTAGTGAGTTCAAGGCCAGCCTGAACTACATAGCTAGACCTTTTTTCAAAAAACCAAAGAAAGAAAGAAAGTGCTGGTACAGTGATGTTCACCTATAATCTCAGTTACTCAGGAACATTCACCCTTCCAAATATTTAGAGAAGGTGTTGATATAGCTGAAGTTTAGATTTTATAAATTTAAGCCCAGCCAGTCTGGAAAATTTAGTGAGATTTGTCTCAAAATAAAAAAAATAATGTAGCTGAATGCAAAGACCCTGGTTAAATCCCCTGTACCAAAGAGAGGAGAGAACCAAACCTACAGGTATACTGCAGAAAGTTACAATCAACTCCCTTCTCTGCCTCCTAGATTAACAAGAGTTTCCTTAGCCAAGAATGGTGGCACATTCCTGGAATCCCAGTCAAGAGACTGAGGCAGAAGGACCCTGAGTTCTGGGCCAGCCTGGACTACACGAGAGTTCGAGGCTGGCCTAGACTACATCATGAAGCCTTAGGGCAAGTTTCATTAATTTAAAAAAATCTCATTTCATGTATTTTTCTCTTTAAAGTATTCATTTTATTGCTTTTGAGTAGGGACTTTATTTGTTTGGTTCTAAATTCAAAAGGATACACAATGAGGAATCTCTTTAACCCTATCCTCCATTGTCCTATGCCTCTTTCTAGAAGAAAGAATCTCAAGAATTTCAGTCTCATGTTTCTTTCCACAGATAGTCCATATGTGTATAAGAATATATGGGCTCAAAATTTAGCTCAGGAAAATGGCACTTGCCTAGTATCTCTGAGGTCCTAGGTTCAACCTCTAGTGTACTGCAAACAAAAAGAAGGTATGTGGTGTTATGTGTTATAGTTCTGCTCACCCACCACAATGGCAGCATCTTCATTTATACTACAATTTGTTTTTCTCATTCGAAACCATTCTGATTTTCATCATAAAGAAGGTTCTTTCTTTTTGTTTGATTTGGTTTGGTTTTTGCAGTATTGGAGATTGAGCTCAGGGCCTTCACATGAACTCTGCATCCTTAGTACCTTTTTTCTTTCGAGGCAGGGTCTCAAGTCATTAAGTTGCCCAAGATGGACTCAAGTTCATGATGCTCCTGCCTCAGTCTCCCAGAGCACTGGAATTACATGCTTCCACCACATGGAGCAATTATTCTTATTTTTAAATGATCTTATTGTATTCTATTAATCATTTCCCTAAGGTTGTCATTTGAGTTGTTTTCAAACTTTAGCCAAAGCTAATGCTACTGTAATGAGTCACTTTGTATGAATGCTATTCTGTAAGTTAGCATGCAATTGAGAAAAATTTTTCGGTATTGTTTTGGTATTTTGCTAGGTCATCCAGTGCTGGCCTTAAACTTGCAGTGTAGCCCAGAATGCCCCCCAATTCTTGATCCTGATGCCTCAGCCTCCCAAGTGCTGGGATTACAGGCATGTACCACCATGCCCAGCTTGTGTTTGCAATTTTGAATAGAGACTGAGACTGAGGTTCTATTATATGATTATCCAGAAGGTTTGGGGTTGTAGGTCAGTGGTAGAACACCCTCTTTGAAGCATGGGGTTCCATCCTCAGCACCAAATGAAAAATAAAAATTAAATAAATAAATAAACAACAAACCATTAGTCCAGGAAGTTCCATTAGTCGGTACTGAGAAGAGTCATTCCTTGTTTCTGTTCTAACCTGTGATCTGGGAGTTGCTAAACTACTCCTACCTGCTCTAGGTCTTAAATTTTCCGCGATGGCATCTCTCTGGTCACAGCAGGGATAAAAGCTTTTCTGAAACCGTTTCACCGTGTCCCCTGTGCTCCCAGCCTCCTCTCTGCTCCGCAGGTTGGTCAGCTCCTTGAGTACCTGCGGCACTTGTGTTGCTACTGTTACTCTCAGCTGTGCTCTGCTCCTCAGACAGTCTGTGTGCCCATCTCAGTCCCAGGTTAGTGCACTTCCACCGGGAGTTCCGGCTTTCTCATATTTGGCAAATGAACGAAAGTTTCCCAACTATACTGTTTGGGCGAACTCAAAGAAGCATATAAAGAGGCATAAACACCAACAAAAAATAAACAGTTGTTTCCCAAAGGGCATCTGGAAGACACTCCTGTGGAGATAAGCAACAGCCTTTGTTTCTTCTTCCAGTTAGACCTTTTTAGTTTTTTGAGACAAGGCTCACTATGCAGTTCAGGCTGACGTAGAACTCACTATGTAGCCAAGGCTGGCCTGGAACTCGCAGTGATCCTCCTGCCTTAGCCTCTCAAGTGCTAGGAGTGCAGATGTACGTCACTAAATCTGGCAAAATTAGATTTTATGTGTATTTACTAGCACACGTTTCAGACTCAAAGCTGAGTCTTGTCATTGTCAGTTCAGAGGAAAGGATGAAGGTTCGTAATCTAGTTAAAAGATACAACTGCCACAAACACACTCACCACACCCATGCACACACTGTACCACACCATTCATAAAAGGTACTTATAGCACATGTTTTAAAAATATGTATACATGGTGTTGGGGAGACAGTGAAGCATTTGGGGTAGGGGAACAGTCGTCTTATTCAGCATCTAACTTTCTAGATAGGCTACCCTGCATCTGTTCTAGAGTTTTAAAAGAAGAAGGGAGAAGGTACATTTGAGAAGAAATTATTTTTAGGAGATTGACCTCTACCAAGATGAGCTCTTAGCAAAGGTTCTATCTCAGCTCTAACAAGTAGTTCCTAAGTTCTATCTCAGCTCTGACCAGTAGTTACTAAGAGAAAATGCAAAACTGAGAAGGCTTAGTCACAGTCTTTTAGCATTGATTTCACCATAGATTCGCCATCCAACCTTGGAAAGCAGTTGTGTATATTCATTGTAAAAGATACAAATACAAAGAAAAGACATCACAGCTTTTGTGCTTCCTTCCGTTCTTAAAATATGTAGGCACATCACAATCCAGACATTTTACTTTAAATATTGAAATGATTGTTACCTTGATGCCAGGGCGTGGGCAGTACATTGATTTATGGAATAATGCTTTACCGAGTACCTACTGAGGGTCAAGTATTGCCATACCACTAAGAAGGTAGTGGTGAACAAGCAGAAATCTTCATTCTGTGGAGCTTAGTTTCCAGAGGAGGGAGAGAAAGAGTAAACAAAAAAGCAAAATTAGTAAAACGTAATGTACCCTATGGTGCTGAGTAATACAGAGAAAAACAGGAAAGAGAATACAGTAGGGACCATGGAACAGAAAGAGGAGAACCACAGATTTAAGTTATAGTGATAGAGAAGGCTTCATTGAGAAAGTAGCATTTGAACTGAGTCTAAAAATGTGGAGGTGGCCCTTCAGATAAAGCAATACACCTCCTTTGCATTATAATTTGAGAGTGAAGATTTTTTTTAATCTCAAAAGTATTCTTTTTACCAACTAATCTTTTTTGTTTGTTTTTTGGATTGAACCCAGGGCCTTCACATTGAGCTATATCCCCATTCTTGTTATTTTTTATTTTTAGACAGTGTCTTGCTAAATCACTAAGTTGCCAGGGCTGGGCTCAAACTTGTGATTCTCCCACCTCAGCCTTCCAGAGTGCTAGGATTACAGGTATGCACCATCATGCCCATCTTTTACCAGCTATTCCTGATCATTAAAATTTTATTACCAATCCATGGTTGTAGGTTATATTGTAATCCCAGATATTGTGTACAGTCATCCAAGTATCATAATCCCTTTTTTAGTTTTCCTCACAATCCAAAAAGTTATATTTATAATTCTATTGGAATCTCAGCAAGTTAATTCCAATCTACCACCTCCAATGCAACCCACAGTGAGAGTAAAGACACCAAGACATATTCCAAGTGAAGGGCAGCCTGGGGTTCCTAAATCCAATCCTGGTGAGGACAAAGGCCTGATTTTAGGCCTCTCCCAGAATTTACTAGAATTGTGAGGGGGGGGGTGGCTCAAAGATGAGTGACACTGAGGATGGCAGGAATTACGTGAGTAACTTGAGCTGGCTAGCCAGGTGGGGAGAAAAGCATCTCTGCAAAATGTAGAGAAGGATATGCAGAAGAACCGATTTGTATAATTCAATTAAAGTAGCAACTGAATTATTTTAGGAGGCTATTGCTTTGGTTTTTGACATGTAAATTTTTGTGCCCTGGGGAGTCATAGCCCCTTTACCTTGAGGCTCATACGCAGTTGACATTCCCAGAGCTAATGGTTCTAACATCCCACCACACTCACATCTTTTATGGAGAGCACTATGCATGGAAACCAGAGACAGTCTGATGGCTTTAGAGATTACATATCAGTACCTCTGCTAGCCTTACTTGCAATGCTTAGAGCCAATTGAAGAGAGGAGGAAACACTATAGCCAGCTCTCTGCATATCAGTATAAGGAAATAAGTCTCCATATAACCAAAGTTGCAGCAATTGTTCTTCATTCAAAGGGAGTCACTGGAGTTGTCTCCCACAGGTTAAACTGCTAAAATAAAAAGTATTACAGATAACTACTATTGCTGGGGGCATAGCTCAGTAGTAAATCACTAGCCTAAAATACGTGAGGTCCTAGGTTCAATTTTCAGCGCGTGTGTGCACGCGCGCGCGCCCACACACACACACACACACACACACAAAGTTAAAAGAATGACTTGTAATTCTCAAATGGGGCCCACACTTAGCAGCCCTGAGGATGATCCTGGGGCTTTTAGGCCCCCAGTTCCTCCTAACTCTAGAGCTGAGTGAGAAGCCTTTTGGTGTAAGATACAGGCTGTGGGGCAGTTTAAGATGCCTCTCCTGGGGCGAGGCGTGTTTGGAGTTGTACTACAGTCGGTGCAATAATAGGGAGGTATAGGAAAGAAAATCCAAACTTTGAAGTCTTACTAGTGTATAGTTAATTTAACAGCCCTTGGGGGAATAAAAAGAAAGGAAACCCTAAAAGTTTCCTTCATCATCAGTATAAGACAGCAGCATATGGCCTGGGGATTTAGCTCAGCAGTGTAAGCGCCTACCTTGCAAGCGTGCAGTCGTGTGTTCGATCCCCGGTACCGACAAAAACAAAAAACAAACAAACAAAAAGAAAGCAGCATACGTTTGATGGGATTTACCAGATCTTTGAAATTAAATTACTCTATCTATATGCTAGATTTACTTCTTTTCCTATTAGCTCAGTTCTCTAGGATGCTCCATAGCACATATGCTTTAGGCCTTTGTCACAAACCCAGTACCTAAAGGGAGTAAGCAATAACAAGGACAGCAGGTATAAGGCAACAAGGCCCTGTGGGGGCTGTGACAGGCTGAAGAGTGCATGCTTCTACTCATTCCTTAGGGTGTTATCAGTGGTTCATTACCCCAAGTGGTTCATTGTTGCTAGAATTTCTAAGAAACTAGAAATAGAAAATTTTAGACAATAAATTCTGAATTTAAAATGTAACTCACAGGCCAGGGATTTAGCTTAGCTGCTCAAGCACTTGCCTTATAAGCTCAAGGTCGTGAGTTTGATCCCCCGTACCAAAAAAATAAAAAAATAAAAATAAAATAAAATGCAACACATTCAGGATAATTAAATACACCGTATGGATCAGTTTATGATCTCTGACAACAGATAATGTTGGCACAGTGTGAACATGATAAGAAAAGATGATATCTTGGTTACTTTCTTGTTACTGAGACCTAGTATTCAACACCCACGACTCTAAGGAGGAAAGATTTCTTTGGCCTCACAGTTTGAAGAAGTTTTAGTTCATAGTTGGCTGGTTCCAAGGCAGGGTGGCATGGCAGAGGGACATGGCAGAGCAGGAAGAGCTCATGCCGTGACAGGGAAGCAGAGCTAGAGACTGAGGGAAGAGGAGGGGGATCGAGCCTTCCGGGCTGCGCCCCTAGTGACCCATCTACTCTGACCAGACTTTACCTCCCAACAACACATTTAGCTATCAAGTCATCAGTAGACTCATCCACTGCTGAGTATTATGCCCATATGGTCCAGGCATCTCTCAAAAGCTCTACCTATGAGGGTTGAGGCTTTGGAAGCATATCTAGCTATAAACTGTAACAGTGGTTTATATCTAGTTTCTGGGAGGCTGAGGCCAGGGTACCATAAATTCGAGGCCAGCTGCGCAAGATAATGTGTTTAAGGCTGTCCTAGATGTAGAATAAGGCCCTGTTGCAAAAAACAAAACAAAACAAATGAAAGAGAGACAGACAAACAGAAAGAGACAGAGAAGAAGGAAGAGAGAGAAAAACTAAGCAAAAGACAGATATCTGGGCTTCTTGGCAGTTTGGTAATTTGGTTTTTTGTTTGTTTGACTTTTTGAGACCCTCGCGCTGTGTAGTTCAGGCTGGCCTTGAACTCACTATGTAACCCAAACTGGCCTCATTTGCAAAATCTTGCCACAGCCTCCAGAATGCTGGGATTACAGGCATGTACCACCGCACCTGGCTTTTTTAACCAATAGGTTATTGCGGAGAGGCTAGCAACAGCTAAATTGGAATGGGTTAGTGGGAGAGAATGGGCAACTCTGGGAAAAGCCCTCAGGCCTGGAGCGTTACTTTCCTTCTCTGCAGAGGCTTTCTTTCTGGGGCTTCTGCTTTTCTGTTTTACATCTTGGACTTCTGCCAAAAAATTTAAAAATAAAATCTTTTGGAGAGTTTCCCTGCTTATAAAAAAGTTTGGAAATCTTTGGATTAGTTGATCAGCTCTAGCACAAGGTATTATTAGCTTTTCTCCATTTGTCTAATGCTGCTTTTCTGGTTACAATTGCTACCAGCTCCAACCCCGGTCATAAATCAAAAGCAGCTATCAAATAGATGGGAGTTGGGATGGGGTCGCTCAGTGGTAGAATTCCACGTAGCATGCACAAGGGAGGAAAAATAAAAATTATTGGAAGATTCTAATGCATTACCTAGTTTAGTAGATTATTTTGGAGAGTTTTTCCTTTCTTTCAGTGAACAGATGTGTTATTTCTGGAATTATATTGCTTATAGACATGGCCGTTGTATTTTCAACTAAAAATGGCAAATTTTCCTAACTGGGTGCAATGACATCCAGTTATTATAGACCCAGCTACTTGGGAGGCTGAGGCAGGAGAATTGCTTGAGTCTAAGAGTTTGAGGCCATAGCAAAACCCTGCACCAAAACAAAATACCAAAACACAACAACAACAAGAACTTTACATGTTTCATGATTTGATAAAGTATATCAACATTTCACAGTGATCTACAACATGTAGGTGCTCTACCTCTTGCCAAATCTGAACATCACTCAGGTCTTTTTTAAAAAAGTCTGAGCAGGGCATGGTGGCATGTGCTTGCAATCCTAGCACTAGGGAGGCTGATGCAGGAGTATTACTGCACATTCAAAGCCAGCCTAGGCCACCAGTCTATCTAGTAAGTTCAAGGTAAGCCTGAACTACACAGCAAGACCTTGTTTAAAAAAAAACACCAAAAAAAAAGAGAGAGAAATGTATAATTTATTGATGCCTTAATCATGATAACTATTTATATTATTATTGATCATGTAAAAAAGATACTTTTGTCGCTGTCCTGCTAATAAGGAAATTATGGCTAGGTGAGAATACAGATTTGCCTTGACCTTGGCCATGTAGGATTCCAACCCGTGGCTGTCCCAGCACGTTCTTGACCAGATCTCCTTGAAGGTTTCTTGTAGCTGTAAATCAGGCTGTAGGAGGCCTCTAGTTTTAAGCTGTCCCAAGATCACCTGCAAGGCTACTTTCCAGATCCTCTTACCTATTAAAATTGTTCAAGTTTGTGTTCCTACTCTTAACTGATAAGAGGGTCTCTGAATTTAAATAGCCCCTTCTCTGGCCTGAATTTCTTCACTGGAAACAAAAGCACTTTAGATCTTGGTATAGAAATAGACTTTGGGGAATGAATACATGGATTTTTAAATGTTATTTCTGTAGGCTGAGTTTCTCCTGCTGCAGAGGAAACTGCTTTTCCTGTAAATGTTGATCTACCTACTGTTCTAGTCTGTCTTAGTTACTTTTCTTTCATTGCCAAGACAAAATACCTGACATCCAGAGTTAAAGAGGAAAGGTTTATTTAGGTCACAGTTTATAGAGGTTTCAGTCTACAATTGGCTCCAGGGCAGGTTGACGTGGCAGAGGGGCATTATAAAGGAGAAACAGTTCATAGTGGGCAAAAGGTAACAAAACAGTAAGAGAACCACAGCTCATTCTGTCCCTACTCAGGGTGTGTAGCACTCACAGTCTTAATCCTAGTGCCTTTGATGCTAGCATTGCTGCTTGAACCAGTCCCATGGTCACACACTCTAGATCCAGCCACCTCTGAAAAACCCCACCTATGACTGCATGAGGCTTTGGGGGAAATAAGTAGACACAAGCCATAACATAGTTTAATGGGAACACTTTCCCCAGCAGTGGGTATATGCCAAGAGGGGATCATGAAACAAGTATGATTGTGAACCATTTTTTTTTTTAAAGATAATACATTGCTGGGCACATAGTGTATCTTAAGTTGATATTTCTAATTACTGGGTTTTTTTTTTTAAAGGTTTCCTGCAAAGGAGAGGAACAGATTTTCATTAGTACACGAGTGTTTTCAGAGAATGTTTGTGAACATTGTTTATAACAAACAGTAGGCAACATAGGTGTTACGTCCCTCATTTCACAGGCAAGAAAAACTGCTGATCATTCATTTCCTTGGCCAGTGGTGGTGCCTAGACTACAACTCAGATCTCCTGCTTTCATTCTGCATGCGGGCTGTTTCACTGACACCACTTGGCTTTTCTAATTGGAGGAGGCAGGCAGTTTCAGCTGACTTCCAGCATCAGCCTAGTTTCTTTGTTTGTTTTGTTTTTCAGTGCTGGGAATTGAGCGCTGGACCTCACACATGTTTGGTGAGAGCTCTACCACTGAGCTACATCGTCAGCCCTTTTTACTGTTGTTTATTTTGAGATAGGATCTTGCTAAGTGGCCAAGTTGCACGGGCTGGGCTCAAACTTGTGATCCTTCTGCCTCAGCCTCCTAGAATGCTAGGAATACGGGCTTGCTTGCACCACTATACTTGTCTAAACTGAATAATTAATGAAGAGTAGAGGCTTATTTAGCTTATGGCTTTGGCGCTCAAGAATGTGGCACTTGCTTGGCATGGTGGTGCACACCTGTACTCCCAGCGCTTGGGAGGCTTAGGCAGGAGGATCACCATGTGTTTGAGGACAGCCGGGGCTGCATAGTAAGTTCCAAACAAGCCTGAACCATGTGAGACTCTGTCACAAAAGAAAACAGCATGGCACTGGCACCTGCTTGGCATTCAGCAAAGGCCCTCTATCAATATCCTAACAGAGCAGAAGGCATCAGATGGTGAGACACGGCAAGCAGGTCAGCTGAAGTCTCTTCTTTTTATAAAGCCCCTGACATGATCATAAAGGCTCCACCCTCATGACCTCACCTAATCCTAATTATTTCTCAATGGGTCTACCTCCAAATACCATCCACCTGTGAGTTAGAGAATTCAGTTTCCTTCACCTAAAGTTTGGTGGGCCATCTAAACCATGATATGCAGCAGTGCTTGAGAACTCCTGTAGAGGTGTGCACTGCACTGTCTTGTTCAAAATCAGGTGGATAGCCCAGTGTGGTGGCAGGTGCCTGTAATCCCAGCACTCGGGAGGCTGAGGCAAGAGGGTTGCCATCAGCTCGAGGACGCCTTGGGTTCCATAGTGAGTTCAAGGCCAGCCTAAACTACACAGCAAGGCCCTGTCTAAAAAAACAAAAAAGCCAGGTAGACAAACTTAGATGACAGCAGTTCTTTCTGCCAGGTGTGTTTGGTGAACATTCATTTAGCGTAAGAGATACATTTCTCATGTACCTGTGTTCTAAGTGCTGGAAATTCTGTAAGGAACAAGACTCAAGCTCATTGCGCCTCAAGACGTTTGCTTCCTAGAGGACAGAAACAGATAATAACATCACAAGAGGACTGTGACAAGTACCAAGAAAGAAACAGACTAGGTCACTGGGGGTCCAAGAAGGCTGCTGATCCGAGGAACTATGTTTTTGTAGGACTGGAAAGTAAATGAGAGCTGCTCCTGTAGCCAGTGATGAGGCAGAGGGAACAGAAGGTGAAAGATACCAGACAAGGAAGGGTATGTGTGGAGGAACAGAAAGGATTCTAGTTGTTTTCAGTTATCTAGAAGGAGGAGGTGTAGACAGTGAGCAAGGGCAAGGATGATATTTTTAATCTCTCAAATCGCTCAGGGTTTCCTTTCAAGGAGTGCACAGTTAGCAAAGGAAGCACTAAGAGAAGCATTCTCCAGCAGCTAGGGTCATATGTGCCCCAAGGAGAGGATTTCATGAATCCCAAAATTGCTGGCTGTGAAGAGAAAGTTAGGCGTTCCTACATGACACTGAAACAAAGAAAGAAAAGGAGAAAAAATTCAACTATTTATTCGATATTCAGAGGATTTGGCCTAATTCCTCAGTGTTTTATCCTGTTGCTAATTATCACTTGAATGTAGGCTATTAGTGCAGCAGACTGGCCCCAGACATTCAGTTCTCTGACATACTTTTTTGAGGGGTTGGGGGGAGAGCTGGAGACCAAACCCAGGGCCTCAAGCTGGTTAACAGTGTGCTGTACTACTGAGCTACACCTCTAGTGCCTGCCATGCTTTATTTTGTTTTTCTGACAAGTGTGTGTGTGTGTGTGTGTGTGTGTGTGTACGTGCATGCAGGGGGATTCATTGAATCCAAGGTCTTTGCACTGAACTATATCCCCAGCCCTTTTTAGATGTTGAGACAGTATCTTGCTGTGTTGTCCAGACTGGGTTTGAAGTTGTGATCCTCTTGCCTCAGTCTCTCAGAATTCTGGAATAACAGATGTGCCCCACTACACCCAGCTCTGACATACTTTTTTTTTTTCTTTTTGAGACAGCGTTTTATTATGCAGTTCAGGCTGGCCTTGAACTCACAATGATCCTCTTGCCTCAGCCTCTCAATAGTGCTGGGATCACAAGCATACATGACCACACCCTGGCCTTGTGACATACTATTTTTGAGGTCTTTACCAAACTTTTTAGAAGGTATACTGTTTCTCAATAATGTTGGAGAAATCAAACATGTGCCTATGAGTCCTAAATATTTCTATATGTTTCATACTTGTTTGTTTCTGGTTTTATTTTTGTTTTTGTTGTTGGTTTCTGGGGCTTTTTCTTTCTCCCTCTCTCTCCTTTTGCTTTTTCACTGTGGTCCTGGCAGGTAAACCCAGGGTCTTGTGCATGCCAGGAAGCACTCTGCCACTGAGTTAAAGCCCTACCCTGTGGGTGTCTTTCCTTTTTTTTTTTTTTTTTTTTTTGGCAGAACTGAGGACTGAATTCAGGGCCTTCATACTGAGCTACATTCCCACCCCTTTTTTATTTATTTAAATTTTTGGAAATGTTTTCACTTGGCTGTCCAAAACTGGTCGTGATCTTGTGATCCTGCTGCTTCAGCCTTAGCAGAAATTACAGGTATGTACCACTGTACCTGGCTTGGATTTCATATTTTAAGAAAGCACCCTTCTGTGCTTGGTATGAGGGTGCATTCCTGTAATCCCAGTACTCTGGGAGGCTGAGACAGGAGAATTGCAAGTTCACGGTTAGTTTAGCCAATTCAGTCTGGTAGGGAGACCATGTTTCAAAAATAAAAGATACAAAAAGGGTGAGAGCTGTAGCTTAGCACAAAGACCCTCGGCTTGATTCCCAGTACCCCTCCTCCAACAAAAAAGCCCTTCCTTGTTTACATACACAGCTTCTGCTTCAGTTGTGCAAGGCCAGTACTGCTTAACCTCTAAGGGCAAACCGAGAAAAAGGCAATATAGATTTATTTATTTTTATCGAAGTTCACTTAAGATCCTACTGCTGTTAAATTGGAATTTGTTTTCAATCATACAACCTGGAATTAATTTCTATGGTTGGCTTGTGGTTACTCGTCATCTAGAAAACCAGGAAATTCAGTGCAAAGGAAGAAACTATAATTAATACACGTCCTCACCCAAAATTCCCAGAATTCTAGTAGTCCCCAAGTGCTTTTACATTATAGATAATAATGATATCTTGATAAAATGAGTGCTTCAAAACTTGACCTTTTCTCTTCCTTCTGTTTCCTTCTTCTATTTTACCCTTCCCACCCTCATTTGAGACAGGGTTTTACTGTGTAGTCCAGGCTGGCCTCGAACTCACTAGATAGCTCACTGCCCTCAATCTCATGATCCTTTTCCCTCAGCCCCCTGAGTAGTAGGAGATAGCCCTTCTTATTAATACCCTTTCCAAAAAGTATAATAAAAAAACCTGTAATACAAGACTATGGTAATTGTTAAAGGGAAGGATTTTAGTTTAGTTTCGGTTTATTTGTCATGCTGGAGATCAAACCCAGGGCCTACCCCATGCCAGGCAAAGCACTCTCTGTGCTGCTGGGATGTACCCTCAACCAGGATATGTCGTATTATTAACAGAAATGTATATGAGTGTTGGAAACTTTTCCTAACACCTAAGCAGGAGTATGAAACCTAGCCAATGAAACCATGGAAAAATGGTGACCAAATTATAATCATTAATAAACAAACAAACAAACAAACAGTAATGAGGAAAAACAAGTCACATTTCATGCATTTGGTTTTTCCCGATTTAATATGGAGGCATCTTCTTGAGGATTGGTTCTGTTGCCCCAAGAGATGCAGATGCACAAAGAGAGGCAATAAGATGATCAGGGATGTTTTATTGAGGGAAGCAGCAAAACTTCTTTTTGCTGAAGACCGTTTAGGACAAGCAGCTGTTTATAAAAGCTCATAGTGTGAGGTTTGAACTGTCAAGTAGGATCATGCTTTGAAGTATATTCCTGCTAAAAGCAGGGGATAAACTAGATGAAACTTGGAGACTGTAAGATCTATGCCTGATTAAATGGGCCTAGGAGTGAGTGTCTGAAGCATGGCTCTGGCTGCACGTACCTTTCAGAAGTTGTTATTAGCAGCCTCTAGATTTGAAAACAGTGCTGAGTGGTAATGATCTTTGAGGTGCTTTAGCCATTGCTAAAAGCCTGTGTAGCGTTCCCTCATTTCTATTTGCTTGAACAAGAGCTAGAAACGAAGTCTAAAGAGCTTTCTAGTGATATCCTTCACTCCTGTTCTAAAAAGGACCCTTGTTCTTCACTGAGTTAAGGAAATCTTACGACACCCAGAGAGAGGCTAATGTGAAGTCAGTGTTTTACTCACTGATGAATAAATGGAGTTCCGTGCAGATTCTTCTGGAGTAAAAAGATATCTGAGCTGTTCAGGCTACTTTTCATTACCTAGAGCTTGAAATTCTGTTATATTCTATAATAGAATGAGGCAGTTTTATTCAAGTTATGAATCTATATAAAATGTGTAGAGTATTTAAAAAATACTCTAACATTTATAAGTTCTTATCAGTGGTGCATGCAAGATTTTCTTTAGTGTCTCTACCTGTGGATGAGTATTAATAAAGATGGTAAGATTATTTTATACACGTTTGTACAATATTTATTGTATTTTAAAAATTTTTTTGGTCTTTTTGAGACAGAGTCTCACTGTGTAGCCCAGACTGATCTTGAACTCATGGCAATCCTCCTGCCTCAGCCTCCCAAGTGCTAGGATTACAGGTGTGCACTTGGCAATATTTATTTTATGTTTATTATTTGGTAATATTTATTTTATATTTATTATTTCTACTTTACTGTTATTTATATAAGAATAGTAATCCCTTCTTGATAGCCAACACAACACCTTACCTATATCATTTGAATCAAATATTTAAATACATTCAAGACTAGGGGTGTAGCTCAGTGGTAGAACACTCCCTGGCTTATTGGAGGCCTTGGGTTTGATCCCCAGCACTGCAAAAAACAAAACAAAACAAAACAAACAAAAGTAAATTATGACAAAAATCACAAAGCCAGTAAGCCCAATATGAGAAGTAACGGGACCATCACAACAATCTTAATTGAAGGAAAGTATTTGCTGTCTAGCTAGTTTTGTAAATGTAAGTAAAATACATCCTTTTGTCTTAGCCTGTGTCCACATGGACATATATGGATTTAATGTAGATAACACTGTAGAAAAGTTGAAAGTTACCATATGGCAATCATTACAAAAAAAAAAAAAAACAGATTTAATGAGATAATATTTACTTACCAGAGTTTCACACATCAGTGGTTTTTAGTATATTCAGAGTTAAGTAACCACCATATAATTTTAAAACAATTTCGTCATCCCCAAAAGGAACCCTGCACCTATGAGCTGACCGTGGCCTACTTCGTCCCATTACTCCCAATTTGGCCCTCTGCAACCAGTAATCCACTTTCTGTCTGTATATATTTCCTTATTCTGGACATTTCATATACAGTAAATAGAATCTTGCCGTTAAGCCTTTTGCATCTGACTTTTCTCACTCAGTGTTCAGTTTTCAAAGTTCATCCTTGCTGTACCATGTACCAGTGCTTAATCCTTCTATGGCTGAGTAACTGCTTTCCGTTGTGTGGATATGCCACTGTTTTTATGTGCCTCAGTTGATGGACAGTCGAGTTGATTCCACTGTGGGGCTATTTTCAGACATGCTACTATGAACACTTGTGCGCAAGTTTTTGTGTGGACTTATGTTTTCATGTCTCTTGAACTGCTGACCCATATTGTCACTGTGTTTAACTTCTGTGAAGAACTTCTCCCAAATGGCAGCATATGTTTACATCCCTCTCATCCCCAGAATGTAGGGTTCAAATTTCTCCAAATCTTCAAAAACACTTGTTATTGTTTGTCATTTTTGTTGTAGTTGTCCAAATGGGTGTGGTTATGTCATCCTGGTTTTCATTTTGCATTTCTCTAAGGACTAATGTACTGGGCGTCTTTTCATGTGCATACTGGCTGCTTGTATATGTTTTTTGGATAAATGTTTCTTCAGATGCTTTGACCACTTTTTTTCTTGAGGTGGAGTAGTACCGCGGATTGAGCCCAGGGCCTTTGCACTGGGCTTCATTCCCAGTCCTTTTTATTTTCTTTTTTTAAACAGAGTCTTGATAAATTGCCTAGGGTGGGCTAGAACTTATGATCTCCTTGCTTCAGCCTCCCAGAGTTCTGGGTAATTTGACCACTTTAAAACTTTAAAAAAAAATTGTTGAATTGTAAGACCTCTCCTCTCTTTCCACCCCTCTGCCCCCCTCTTTTCTACCTCTAAGAGAACTCTTTATATATTCTGGATACCAAATTTTTTCCAGATATATAATTTGCGAATATTTTGTGTTTTGTCTTTCTTTTCACTTTCTTGATGTTTTTTGAAGCACAAAATGTTTCTTGTTTTGATGAAATTCAGTTTAGCTTTTCCTTTAGTTTCTGGCACAAAACTTTTTTATTTTAAAAGGGGTAAAATTGAACACAACAAAACAGAACAGAACGGGACATAAGAAAGCATAAATTTCAAAGCTAGACACCAGAGATCTTCACTATCTGTCATATTGTCTCTTCTTTTCTTCTAAATGATTGTCCATATCTTTGCATATGGGGAGCTCATACTAAATAACATAGCCAATCTTTTCACAAGATGTGTAGTTAACTGGCTTCCACTTGCTAAGGGGACACGGGACACGGGACAGGGGACAGGATGACATGAGATGTTCAATTCTAAGCCCGCGCCCCCGCAGGCTCCCAGCCGCCCCCCAGAGAGGGGAGGAGTTCCTTGTTCTCCTGGCACCCCGAGTCAACCGCACGGTGCAGGTCCTGACATGCCAGGGTCTCCCTCCTTTGGGCAGCCAAAAGTCTGCCACACTCACAGCCGCTCCCCAAAGAGGGGAGGAGCTCCTTGTCCTTCCGGCACCCCAAGTCAACCGCACGGTGGCACAAAACTTTTTAAGAAAAAAAACTTTTTAATGAAATCAAATTTCTCTATGTTTTCTTTTGTCAATTATACTTTTGGTGTCATGTATAAGCAACCATTGCCTAACCCCCAGTCCTGAAGATTTACTCTTATTTTTCTTCATACAGTTTTTTCTGGGGGTGGGCAGGGTCTCTCGTTGTAGCTTAGGTCACTATTGAACGTGCTACGTAGCTCAGGTTGACCTTGAATTTGTGATCCTCCTCCCATAGCCTCCCAAGTACTGAGATTACAGGCATGTGCCACCACACGCAGCCTCTTCCTAGAGTTTTGTAGTTCTGCTTCTTACATTTAGTGTGAGGCCCCTTTGGATAGGGCTCCAACTTTTTTTTTTTTTTTTTTTTTTTTTTGTGGCAGTACTGAAGTTTGAACACAGGGCTTTTATACTGAGCTACGTCTGGCACACCCTTTCCTCCACTTATAGGGGGGTTTGAGGCAGAGTCTCAATATGTAGTTCAGGCTGGCCTTAACTGACTGTGCGCCAGCTGGTGATCCTCCTGCCTCAGTCTCCTAGGTGGTGGGATTATAGATGTGTGCCATCATTTGTGGCTTCCAAACCCATGTTTTATTTTATTTTATTGAGGTGGAGTCTAAGTTGGCAGGTTGCTAAGGCTAGGCTTGAACTTGGGCTCCTCTTGTGTCAACCTTTCAGGCCAACTTCATTCTCTAGGATGCATATGTGCGGTGACAACGGCACCGTTTGTTGAAAGGACTATTCTTTCCAATTTAAATACCTCCATTCCTATGCCAACCATACATATAGATGTTTGTTTCTCAGCTCTCTCTTCTATTCTGTTGATCTGTATGTCTGTCCTTATGCCAACACCACACTTTTTTTTTTCTTTTCTTTTTTGAGACAGGATCTCACTATATAGCCCAGGCAGGCCTTAAAATAATGGTTATCTTCCTGCCTCATCCTCTAGAGTACTGGCATTACTGGCATGTACCACCACATCTGGCTACACACTTTCTTGATTACTGTAACTTTATAGTAAGTTTTGAAATCAGGATTTGAGTCCTTCAACTTTAATCTTTTTCATGGTTGTTTTGACTATTCCATGGTTTATGGATCCAGTTTAACATAACTCCAGCCCTCTTGAGCCCTAACTGCCAAGATTGCTCCACAATAACTCTCATCAGTTTTGCCCACATAGTTTTCCAGTGAACCATTCTCGATAAAACTGTTAGCATTCTATGTGGTGTTTCTCTGGCTCCAGAGATGTGCCGCACTTGTCAATAATATGACAAACCAGACACATTCCAGTCAAATGAAGTCACCTCTGTTGTAACCCATAAATATACCCTTCTTTCTGACCCAAATTGTGAGATCCAGCTGGTCTTGTTGCCACCCAGAACCATATTTCTGTCAGGAAATCCATTGATAATTTGCACTTCTTGCAACCCTGCCTCTTTTTCATCAGCCCCATGGCACCTGGGGCTGCTCATCATACACTGGGACTTGGTTGGTCTGGCATATGTGGGTTTCGTTTTTGCAGGTATCACTGAGGTAGGGTCTAATGCTTATTTTTAGTTTTCAGAGCTTGATTGTATTATTTTTCCAAAGAGTGATCAAGAAATGAAATCAATTTTGTTCTAACCCATAAATACATCCTTCTTTCCAACCCAAATTGTGGGAATCAGCTGATCTTTTACACCCCCCCCAGCACAGTTCTATCATGAAGTCTACCAGTAAATTGCAATCTATGACCCAAAATGGCAGGAAAATTCCACAAATTTGAATTGTAAAATAGTCTTTTGGCAACTCAATTGAACTTTTGCAGGTAAACTCTTCCTTCTGAGGTGCTGAAGCAGTTTAAAAAGAAAAAATATGGAATTGGATCACTGAGTAATAGCTTTTGGGGCCAGCAGGACTAGGTTTGAATATTATTTCTGTCACTCAGTGACTACACAATTTAGGTAGGTTTTGAACCTGTTCATTTGTAAAAGTGGAAAAAGAATACTTTCCTCACTGAATATGTAAAAGTAAAGTGAAATAGCAAATATCCATATATATTTTTTTGTTGTCATTGTGTCAAGACAGGGTCCCCTGATGTATTTGAGTCTGGTCTTGAACCCATTTATGTTGCCCACACTGGCCTTGAACTTGCAGCCATCTCCCTGCTTCAGCCTCCTAAATGGTAGGGTTATAGGCATGCACCATTACACCTGCCTAGATATAAACTCTTACCACAAAGCTTGAGATTGGTTAAACTTCAGTAAATAACACCCATTGTAGGCTGTTTCATTCAGGGAGTTGAGAACCTGTCATAGCAGAGGCTTTCTGGTAAAAAATTATTATATCCTCAGATATGAGGCTCTGTGCTTTGAAAGACAAATCCATTCTTGCTCTAGAGCAGGGAGGTGGAACCTGGCAAGTGGGAATGCTGCTTGGCTTTGCATATTGTGATGCCTGATGGTAATGGAAAGCCAGCAATGCTAGATTTTGATGCTTTTCATGACACTGATTCTTGTGGACTTCAGTTGCACAGGGTAATATGTCTTGTTCCTAAATTTTGAGGTTCAGTGTCATCCTCTCCCGTAACTTTAGTTCTAGAGTCCACATACCCAGAAACCTGTTACAGAGAATACTACTAACATTTAAGAACTAAGTGAAAACCAGTCACTCAGCTATCAAAATAGAGCTCCTGTACTTTACCTGCAAGAGAATCTCATAAAGAACTTTACTGAAAACCTGAGTCTTGGGCTGGAGATGTTGCCCAGTGGTAGAGCTCTTGATCCCCAGCACCACAAAAAATGAAACAAAATTCTGAGTCTATAAACTAAGCAAAATATATCTGTGTCTAAGTTTGTAATTTGCATAGAAACATTTTTAAAAAGTAGAAAAGAAGGCTGTTTAGTAAAGCATTGAGAAGTGTCACCCCAAGAAGGAGAAAAGAAACATACGAGAAGCAGACAGAAGTTAGAAATAAAAATAAGCAGCATGCTGGAGGTCATTTATTATAGGAATAAGTTATATGTCCTTTTGAAGGCATTTATTGATCATAATAGAATATAATACTGTTGATAAACCCTTAATCACTAAGTAACTTTCAGAATCTTGTGTTGGAGAAAAAATGAAAGTTTTCCATTGGATAACAGGAAGGAAAGTTCTTTAAAGTGGCCCGGGTTTTTCATTTATATAAGATACTTCTTTTGCTGTTATGCCAAATGAGATGTTACTGGCTTTAAAGTTGACACAAGTTGAATCACAAACTGAAGCAGTATTCAAATAAATAGTATAGGGCGCTCAAAGATTAACTGTTTCTGTGCATCCTTATTCTACTGCAGTATGAGGTTGTTATTAAGTATCCTGGAGGGCAATCAAAGCAGTAATTGTAACTCTGCTTTCTGCCAGGGTTTCCTCCCAGGGCCTTCAATATCTCAGCTAGAGTTGTGTTGATCTGTTCTTCCAGCACTTTATAAGGGAATAGAAAGAATGAAATAATTTAGCCACTAGCACTGGGTATAACCTAGTCGTTATGCCTTGGCCAGGCATAAACAAGACAGTGATGGTCTTTTGTAGACGGTTAAATTCAAGAGATCTCCATCATCTGGAAGGCAAACGTTAAATACCACCCACACTGGATTTGAAAACAGTAAATAGTTTGAACAAACACCGCTAGGCTGATTAAAGTTCAAGCATTCAATTATTTTTGTCTGTCTCGCGTTTAACCTTAGATTTTCAATTTTTAATTAGCTAACAGGGTCAGTTGTGGGCCAGAAAATAAAGACCCACGGAATTTTAGAGCTGGAGGCTTTTAGAAAATTTGTCCAGTCTCTTCATTTTACAGAAGGGAGAATCCAGACCGTGGGACATGTTAATGTAGGTCATTTGGTTAATTAATGACAGAGAACCCATGTGTCCCAGCACCTGCATGGGACAGTGGTTTTACTATGTCTCCCCTTTTCTAATTTTTGTCTCCACTTCTTTCGATTGTTCTTTCCTTGCCTTCCTAAGTGTCAGGCTCAGGGTCAGCCCCTACTCCCGCTCTGGATCGGGAATGGCGGCCGGGTCTCCTTGGCTGGCGTCTTTTCTGCGGCAGGTGCTGAGGGAACACCTGGCCTGCATCGCTGCATCGTTGCTCCCGTGCTCCCGATTTTACAGCACAGGCGATGTCACCGGGGTCTCAGCGCGCAAAGAGACTGTGGCTCGGTATCCATGGCAGTTTAGAAAGGGAGGCTATGGGAACCCTTGGCGGGCTCGGAGATGCCCTGCGTGTGAGTGACCTCGGCGTCGACCCCGCCGCCGGCCAGCTCGCGGCCAGGGTCTGACGTGGCGGCGCGAGGGGAGAGGCCGTCGCGAGGGCGCGGCCTGACGTGGCGGCGAGGGGAGCCCGGGACACTGCACTGCTCCGCGCTCCGGCCAGAGGGCGCCCGGCCCTAGCCCTTCCCCGCCCCTAGGCCGCCTGGGGCTCCGGGAGTAACCGCGCCGGCGATTGGGTCGGCGGTGCGGCGGGGCCATGTTGGAACCTGCAGGGCGGCGACCCCGCCTCCCGCCGCCCTGTGCCCTAGGTCGGGCCAGGCGGCCAGAGACTGGGAGCAGCGAGGGGATCCTCCCTCCGGGAAAGCCCGACTCTACCCAAACGGCGACGGAAGCGGTGGCGGTCACAGCCACCCCTACGCACCCCGGCCAATCAGCGGCGCGGGCACAAATATGCAAATGTGTGCCGGTGCTGCCGGAGTGCCGCTCGCAGGGGCTGGTGGGGTCGCGCCGGGGGAGTGAACCGGACCAATCAGGCGGGTGCGTGGCGGCGCGGGGGAGGCGGTGCCCTGCACTCCTCCCTCTCTCCCTGCTGGCCCCGCGCTGACAGGGGGGGGCCTGGCCGCGCCGCCGGTAAGTGCGGCCGCCCGTTGCTGCCACCCGCCGCCTGAGGCGTGGAGAGGAAGCCCGGGGCAATCGAGGGGCAGCGGCCGCCGCTCAACTGGTGGGGAGAGGCGGAGGCGGGTTCTGTCAGCGGGGTGGTCGTCGGAGGCCGCCCCCGCCCGGCCAGCCGCGCGTGTCAGTCTCGGTCGAGGCTGGGGGCGGCGGGGGCGCCTCGGTCATGGCGAAGCGGGAGAACCCGCGAGCGGCGGTGAGTACGTGCCCGCTGCTCGGTCAGGAGGGGGGTGTCGGGGCGGGCCGGGCTGCCGGGGAAGGTGAGGGGCGGGCGCGCAGAGAAGCCGGGGAGGGGCGCTGCCCGCACGTGCGGCCCACCAGCTCGCCGCCCGCCCGCTCTGTCATGGCTGCGCGCGGTGCCCCCCGCCCCGCAGCCAGCAGCCCGCAGCCCTCGGGTCGGCCCCGGCCGCCGCGCCTGTTGCGTCGGATGGAGGTGAGGGCCGGGTGGGCAGGGCGTGGGGAGGCGGGCTCCCCTTCCCCGCCCCGCTTCAAGTCGGGGCCTCCCTCCCTGCTGGGTTCCCTCGCGAGGGTCGGGCTTCCCTCCATCCTGCAGCCTTCTGTCCCCGCCCGCCCGCTGTCTCGCCTCCGTGACTCATGACAGGGCGTCCTGCGCGAGCGCTGGGTGCCCCGGGGCGCGGGACGCCCACGGCACTTTCCCAGGCCTCGCTTCTTGGTCGCGAGCACCCAGCCTTCCCAGCGGTCCTTCGCACCCCGAAGGCCTCTTCACGTCCGTGTCTTGGCGCATACCCCGCCAGCCCCGGACTGTGTCTACGCGCCGCTTGCGAACGAGGTCTTAGTGTCTGCCTGGGGGTGGGACAAGATGGGTGGTTCCAGAGCTCTCTTCTGGGACATCCATTCCTAAACCAAGCATGACCCGGAAAGCTTGGTGTTTTACTGACCTGTCACAGCCTCCAGCTTAGAGAGTGGTTTCTGTTTGTTCCTTTTTTGGTTTTATTTTTGCCTTTTAAAAAGCAAAAACTTCAAAACAAAGTAGATGAGAATTAAAAGTTATCATATTAACAGTGCTGTACAATTCTTTTTCTGGAAACCTGGGCTATGACACTTGTGACTTTTATCCTCTATGTGAAATACACATGCATTCAGAATTCTCTTTTTAAATAAAGTTCATCTTCATTTAATAAAATCACTATCACAATTCACTTTCACAGTTTTGTATTCTGCTTTTGATTTTTCCGTTTTCTGTTTTCAAATTCTCCAATTGTGCTTAACCAACTGATTTGAACAGAGAAGAGCACTTCCCTATAATGTTACTCTACCTAAACCCTGTACATAATTACAGTAGTTTTAAAAGAACTACCAGGTCTACAAATAGTTGGATTTAAGAGAGGATTCCACATTGCAAAGAGTTTTTACTTTGTCATAGTGGCTTTTTTCTGTTCTGTTAGAATTTTAAAACCTGAATTTAGGTGAAGCATTTTGCTAACAGCAGGCAATGTAGAACCTTACATAGGATATTTGATTCAAGGAAAAACCTTATTGCTTACAGTAAGTTAAACTTGTATTATGTGTGTGTCCTGGAAGACTTCTGTTTCTTTTTAACAGTTCACTTTAGTTACAGTGTACTGCAGAGGATCGACAGATCTCAGAACTTTGGGCGTTGCCTATACAGATCATATAATATGGACATGAAATTCATTGGGGGACTAGTTGCCTCACAGATTAGGTTAAGGGTGACTGTCATCCTTGAACATTTTCAGGGAAGTAGATATTGTACTTAAAAAACAAAACAAACAAAAACCCCAGCAACTTGTAATTGGTCAAGAATGTGTGTTATCCTGAGGGCATTAGAAAAAACTGTTGATGTGACCAACAAAACACTCTTCTTTTCTTGGAGTCCTGATTGGAAAGAATCTAGACATAATTGGTTGTGTAGCTGTACTCAGGTATCTTTACCTCTGTCAGCCTTAAATTTCTCTGGTATAAAATTCAGTTTCCTCCGGTTTTACAATTTTAGGATTTTAAGTATTTCCTGAAGTCTGTTGTCTTAAATATACAAAAAGCGTATTTGGATTTTAAGTGTTAAAGAAGAAGCTTCGCATGATGTGCTGAAATCCCAGCACACTTCAGAGGCTGAGGTAAGAGGATCACAGATTCAAGCCCAGCCTGGCTATTTAGCAATTTAGTGAAACCTTGTTTTAAAAAATAAAGGGCTGAGCATGTAGCTTGGTATATAGACTCTGCATTGCAAATCCCAGGACTGGGAAGGAGGAGAAAAAGGGCAGAAGCCATATACATGCCTGTAATTTAAGCAACTCTATAGAGGCTTAGGCAGGAGGATCACAAGTTTGAGGCCATTTGGGCAATTTTGCAAGATCCTGTCTCAAAAATGACAAAAAGGGCTAGAGATGTGCCTCAGTGGCTATGGATTTGATCACCAGTATCAAGAGAAAAAAGACACAGGTTTAAAATCAAATAGTTGCACAGTTAGTCCCCCCCCGCCCCCCCCTCCCGTACCAGGGATCGAACTCATGATCTCGCATTTGCCAGGCAGGCGCCTAAGCCACTGAGCTAAATCCCCGGCCCACAGTTAGCTTTCTTAAAAAAATTTTTTTATAAAGAAAAATCTTAAGTAAACATATTAATAAAGATAAAGCAGTGTCCTCAATGGAAAATACCTAGGACAAGATAGGGATTAAGAAAGTCATAGGATTTTCACCTTGGA
This sequence comes from Dolichotis patagonum, assembly GCA_004027295.1. Lineage (NCBI taxonomy): Eukaryota > Metazoa > Chordata > Mammalia > Rodentia > Caviidae > Dolichotis > Dolichotis patagonum. The sequence goes on from PVJX010000437.1 coordinate 71,181, forward strand.
AGTATTTTAAGGAACTTTCTCCCCACTGCAAATCCCTTATCTAATGCAACTGAATGCATTGTATAAGGCAGTGATGGTTAAATTTTTGGAGATCAAGTACTCAAGTTGCAGTCCAAAACCCACCTATTTACCGCAAAGTGCCAACACTGCAATTAAACCTGAATATCTTATGCTTGGCTGCTAGGGCAACTTGGCTGTGTGCTGACACAGGGCTCTCAGTGCCCACTGCAACATGTGTGCCATAGATTTGCCACCACTGGTTTAAAGCATTGCATGGTTTAGCTGAGATACTGTGGAGGGAGAGGCTTAATGTATAAATTTAAATTTAGGGCAAGCATTGAAGTAGCATTACAAATTTAGAATTAGAATCTATCAAATCTACCACTAATAGTAAAATTTGGTATGTGTGAAAATGTTGAATATTCTACAGGATACCAATTTTGTTTGTTGATGTAGGTGTAGTAGACAAACCAATTAAAAGAAGTTTAAAAGGTCAGAATCTGTAAAAGAAAAAAATACAAAATAATAGATGTAAATACAAAATAATAAAGGAAGTTTCATCAGATAATCTGTACAGTGAATAAATAGCACAGATAAGAATGTAGAAACTTGAGACAGTTGGTCAGAGTGAAAACTAGTGAAAGCCCATAAATATGAGTTTGAAAAACTTTAAAAACTAAAAGTTGGAGAAATTATGGACACATAAGAGATAAAATGGCACACACTTGTAGTCCCAGTACTCCAAAGGTTGAGGCAGGAGGATCACAATTTCAAGGCCAGCCTGGGCTATTCAGTGACATTCTATATGAATGGTGATGGGTAGAGGCTGAGGATATGGTTTAAGGCCAAGACCCTGACATCAATCCCCAGTATGTTACATAATATATACATATAACATTAAAAAGTGATGCGTTGAAGTTGTGGCTCATTTGTAGAGCACTGCGGCGTATCATCCTGTGTCTTCCTGCCTGCCCTACCCCCCAAAGAAGAAAAGAGCCAGCACTTTGGAGGCAGAGGAAATTTGTGTTTGTGGCAAGCCTGGGGTTCATAGACCCTGTCTCAAAAACAAAACAGATTTTATTTTTAACCCTTTAAATGCTTTGTAATAGTTACAGTCTTAACATGGGATATAGATTTCTTACATGATAACACAATTTAGCCTGTTACTTATACATGGAATATAGTTTTCTGACATGTAAGTCTTTTTTACTTATCTTGTGAATGTGTAAGGTGCCAGTTACCTGTTTTATAACCACTAACTTTCAACACTTCATGCCTTTCTTTACTTCCTTATTGGGGCTTTACTCTTACTTTCTGCCTGTCGAAGTGTTGCAGTTTATTACTGAGGTCTGATTCAACCTTATGGAAGGAATCTTTTGCTATTGTGACCCTTAGAGATTTCTCCTCATGAATTATTATAATTTGTTTCACTTATTTGACATATGAAATATAACTTACTGACATTTACTTTGTTGTTTCACCAGTTTTTAGGAAACATTTTTGCTCCTTTTTTTCTTACAGTTGGAAACCTGATCAAGTGACAATGGGAGATACAGAGAAGGGGAAGCCACATTCAATTGTAATTTATTTTTGGATTCTATCTAGGTCACCCACTAAACAGATTTATGAATTTGCTAATTTATTATATTTTACTTTTATTAAGTGCATTAAGTGATCCATGCCTTCATGGACCTACAGTCTAATAGTACAAAGAACAAATACATGATAAATATAAAATGACAAAATGAATTCAATGAAAAGAGAATGCTGAGAGACAAATGGAGAAGATTTTTAGCCTCTATGGTCAGAGAAAGCTTCTCTCAGATGGTGATATTTAACACAAGACATAAAAAAAAAAAACCCAAAAAGTAAAGTGGGAAAAGATATTCCTAGAAGAGAGAAAAATGTTTGAAGAGAATGAGACAAGAAAGAATTTACTATATCTTTTTAAAATACCACTTTGAAAAAAAAATAACACTTTGAGAATAGACTGGAGAAAGGCAAGAATAAAAGCAAAAATACACTGTAGTTACTCATGTAAGATATGATTGTCACTGGATATAGGATGGCAGATACAGAGATGAACAAAAGTAAAAGGGCGTACTATATATTTGCATTTCCTCTGAAATGCTTGTATGTATGTGAGACAGGAGATGCAAGGTTTGGGAAGTAGCAGGTGGACAATTGACAGCTTCATGGCAGATTCAGTGTCAGGAAAGATGTCAAATTATCTCATTGATTTCATTTCCTGGCATAAAGAACTAGATACTTGATGGGATGTGATTTACCGAGATGAAGATGACGAGAGGGAAACAGGAGGATCACTGAGAGTTTGAGACCAACTACACAGATGAAATTCAAGGCCAGCCTGAATTACATAGTGAGACTTTTTAACTAATTGTTTTTTAAAAGTTTGTGAACCATTTCTAGCCAAGTACCTCAAAAGATTGAGTCTGCCTTTATGGGAATGGTACCTCAGGATACATTTAAGTATATGTGTGATACTATACTGAGACATAATCTTAACAGTTTGAAAAGAAAAAGCAAGCTTCATGTTTATGTTTTAAGATCCCTGGTAACCGATCTTCACAGGTTCAGTTTTTGAACGTTTATTTGACAATATTCTCACAATTCAGATTAGATTAGGAGGTTTTAAGAGAACTGTTAAATGTAAATTGAGCAACTCTAATCTGAAAAGCCAAAGTTGAAAATTTGAAACATTTAGTTAACTATTAGTGGGGATTGAACTCAGGACCTGCTGTATGCTAAGCAACTGCTTTACCACTGGGCTGCCAAATGTGAAACATTTTGAGTATTGACATGACAGCACAAGTGGAAAATTTTATACATAAACTCATATAATAAGTTGCATTCAAAATGAAGGTGCACTAAAAATATTGCATAACATTTTCTTCAGGTTGTGTATAGAAGTTATATATGAAAAAATGATTTTTATATTTAGTCTTGGGACCAATCCCAAAGATGTATGTATATGCAAATATTCCAAAATGTGGAATGTTTTTGGTCCCAAGTGTTTTAGAAAATATCATCTAAGGGTGGGGATTTAGCCTAATGGCATAAGTGCCTGCCTGGCAAGCTCGAGATTGTGAGTTCAATCCCCAGTACCAAAAAAAAAAAACAAAAAAAAAGAAAATACCATCTATATAATCTTAGATGAGTACACATATTATGTGATAGTACAGAATATACAAATTGTGTAGTCTTGATGTTCTTAGGACAGTAACACATCATTTATTAGCTTATATAGGTAGTCTGATATTTACAATTTTAATGAGACTGAGTAAAAACTACAGCACAGATAATCGTTAGCCACTGACAAATAGCTGTCAGACATTGATGTTTTTGTTATTGGTATTAAGTGAAGTTAACCAAGTAAATACATAGTTTTGTTTTCTTATTCCTATACCTAACAACTTTCTTTTCTTTTTCTTTAAACAAAATCTTACTATGTGGTCCAGGCTGGACTTTAACTTGCTCTGTAGCCAAGCTGGCTTTGAACTCACCGTCCTCTTGAGTTCTATAATTACAGGCATGTGTTACTAAGCTACCTAAAACTAATACTTTTAAACTTTTATTTTTTGATATATAGAGATATTGTTTTAAACCTCCGAAAGAGATGATCTTTCTTGTCTAGTGGTCATTTTAGTTTAGTTCACCTATACAGCATATTAAATTTTATTCTACCTGAAGCCTATGACTATTTAAAAAAAAATAACTGTTTAACATGTTCTTTTGTAAGAGAAAGAAAAAAATGGTTAGGATAATGGTTATTTTATATCTTGTGTATAAAATTTGTTTTATCCCAAAGTTTTATGTTGAATCACAGGTCATGTAAGTTTAGATTTTAAAATTCCATGTTTCTGGGCTGGGGATTTAGCTCAGCGGCATAAGTGCTTGCCTTGTAAGTGTGTGGTCATGAGTTCGATCCCTGGTACCAATTAAAAAAAAAAAAAAATTACATGTTTCTGTCTTCGCAGTATGTATCTTTTAAACATCACTTAGGGCTGGAGGTATAGCTCATTTGTTTGGCATTTGTCAAGTGTGAGTCAAGAGTTGTTCCCCAACAATCCAAAAATAAAAGTAAAAAAAGACAAGTAAATATTTATTACACTTTTTTGTTCCAAAGGTTGAGCTCCTTTACCTAAAATAACTTAAGGAATTTAAGGTTACAGATGTGTTACACTTAGTCTGTTTCATAATTGAAACAACTGAATTACTTGAGGGAAGACACTTTCTGAGATTCCAAAATTTACCAAATTCACTGTATATCCGAATGTAAGAAACACTTAGTAGTTCTGCTTTCATGAAAGTGTGTTGAAACCAGCAGTGTACAGAATTACTGAAATCCTTTTAAAAACCACTCTGTTTTATTGCCAGTTTTTTGGAATGCCATGTATTCTGTTATTTATAAATATTTACTTATGCTGTATTGTAATTTAGGGTATTTGTTTTGTGGTACTGCAGGTTAAACCTATGGAATAGTGAGCTATACTCCAGCCTCTCTGACCCTGTTTTAAATTTTGAGACAGGCTCTTGCTAAATTGCCCAGGCTGACCTTGAATTTGTGATTCTTTGGCCTCAGCTTCCACAAAGTGTCTGGGATTATAGGCATGTGCCACTTTGCCTGGCTCAGTTAGTTTTTAAAAACTTTTTAGTTATAATAGACATGCAGGAAATTACATATGTCACAAGTATATAAGTCTGTGATTTATTATAAACATATCACTGAAACTACCACCCAAGTTAAAAAATTTTCATGATCAGCAATCCTGAAGGTCCTCTTCATAAGGCTTTTTAATTGCCATTTCCTTTCTGCCTTCCCACAGATGACTGTTAACTATGACTTCTAAAACCATAGGTTAGTTTTGCCTGTTTTGAACTTTATTAAGTGGAATCATAAGAGTGTGTTCCTTAGTTTAATATTTCAGTGAGACTAGTCTGTTTTTCCATGTAGGAGTACCTCTTTCATTTCATTGCTGCTGATTCTAATGTATGATGGACAATTTTAGTTTTGGACTATTATAAATAATATTGATGTGAACATTATTATACTTTTGCTGCATAAATGTACAAATTTCTGTGTATGCATTTTTTCTAGAAGTAGAAAAGTTATGTGTAAATTTGCATGTGACACTTCATGTGTTACAATTGCATGTGTTACAAGTTACAAGTTACAAATTGTAACTTGCATGTGTTACAATTTTCCAAAATTGTTGCACTTTTTTCCTAGCAATACATGAAAGGGCCAGTTAGCTCACATTCAGTTTTATAGTTTAACATGCTACTTACTATACTATACATCTTAATTTTTGAAATCACCAAGATAAGTGTTTGATCACAAATAGCCATTTCTACTTAAATGAGATACAGTACAAAGGAATGCAACATAATAAATACAAAAAATTTTTAGTTCACGAATAGGTACCTATGTTAGGGTTGTTGGATTATAGCAGATAGTATAATCCTATAGAACAGAACTCCGTATTTTTGAACTAATAGATAAATGGTAAAGAGACCCTGTGCCTATTCTTGATTGTTAGAAGGAGCTTAGTTTTTAAAATAGATTGAACATACTGCTTCTCGTCCTTTTGGTTAAATCAAGTATAAAATAGATTGAACATTATACCGTTTCAGGCGATATCACTTATGAGGAATGAAAATATTTACCTACAGCTTAGTTGAGAAGCTTTATTAAAGTATACAAAGGCAGAGAAAAAATTTTGTCAAAGTGAATTTGATAGGTTTTGTTTTCTTCATTAATTTTTGTGGTGCTCCAGGTTGTACTTAGGCTTTTGTACTGAGTTACATCCCTAGCCTTTTTTTTTCATTTATTTTGCGACTGTATCTCACTAAGTTGCTATGATCTAATTAAATTGTTCAGTTGTCTAGACTGGGCTTGAACTTAGGATCCTTTTGCCTTATCCTTTGATAGCTTTTAGATGATATGTACAGTACAGTATACTTTGAAATAGGGCTTTACAGAAAAGGGGAAAAAGTATTGCAAAGATATGTATTGTTTCTGAGATAGAGGTTTGTCAGATATGACCAAGGTTTGATAGGGTGTGACATATATATTACATAAAATAGGGACCCAGGCTGTTGCTTTCTTACTCTTAATTCAGAAATTCAAGGACACTAAGATGCTATATGATGTTCTGAAAGTAGTATGAAATTGCGTTTTCTATCTTTATATAAGTTATAAGAAAAAACTTTTTAAAGCAATATAGTATGTCAGCAAAATAAATTGAACTGCTCAAGGATTTGAATATGCGTTTACATTTTAGAGGATATATTGAAGATGTGTGAAGACATAATTGAATTTGAAATGGTAAGTGACTTTGTTAGACTTGAAATCACTGCATAGACATTTGTATGTGTTACAGCACTTTAAAATCAATCAGAGTAGCAAGAAAATCCACAGGAAAGAAAATTCAAGGTAGTGTAGGTTTTAGAAGCTGAGAAAAAGTAATTAATTAAATTGAATTTAGAAAGTACTTAAACATACCTTCTCATTGGCCAAGCAGTGTGGAAGCTGGTACTTGAAATGAGTAAGTCATAGTCTTTATTCTAAAAGCACTTACAACTAAATGGTATATGATAAGGCATGCATAGATAACTGGAGGTTTGTTATGAAACTTAGCATTTGTGTTTAGCCTCTGTTTTCCTTTTGGTTAGGGGTGGCAAAGTGGTCAAAGACAGATTAAGAAAGCACATGGATTTGTTTGGCATAGTTACCATTGATAGTATACTTGTAATAATTTTATGAGGCTAGAAACTGTACAAGACAAGTAGGTCAAATAAATGAAATAAGTCCCAAAAGCATGTTGGAGTGGCAAGACTCAGAAGCGTAATGGTCATGACTAAGGCTTTTGGGACTGCAGGAAAGATGATGGACATGACCACCACGAGAAGGAAGGTTACATGTATTAACATGTATACGTATATCCTTTTATTTTTCTTGCTGTGCTGGTGATTGAACCCAGGCTATCATACATGCTAGGGAAATGCTTCACCTCTAAGCTATACCTAGGCCCAAGCACTTCTTTTTGAAATAAGAAATTAACCTGGTTTCAGTTCTTATATTTCAAAATTCTGAGCTTCCTACTTTTAATAGTAATTTAAATTTACTTGACTTTATATGTTTATATATTTATACTTAATTTGGTGAGAGTGTGATTGATGTTCAGGACTGTTTCATTTAAATACTTTGACTTGTTTCAGTAGCAAGTAGGAAATTTGTAATCTATCAGAATATAAAATTATTCATCTTAAGTATTTTCCATGAATAAGGATAGAATTTTGTCATAGAGATTTTCTCTATCTGTGCATTGCAAAGTGAGACTAAATTGTGAGTATTAAGTGATTGAATTTGGTTAATACCTACCTATCTACAGAGGAAGATGTTAATAGTATAAACAGTAGGTGGGTCCTAGACATGTGGCTCTCAATTCTTCTAAACCAAACACTCCTCTCAAAAAACAAAATAAAACACCCCCTTTTTGAAAACATGATCTGTCTGCATTCATTCATGGTGGAATCTTATCAGGAAGGAAGAGGAAAAGGCAAGGCCCAAAGCCCTCTCTTTTTCCCAGTGGCTAAAGATTATCCAGCCTTCCTAGAAGCATAGTTTGTAAACACTGCTTACACAGTGCTTTACTTGAATTACTTTACAGTGGTTCTGTGAGATTGGTTCTGTTAAAATCTCCATTTTACAGGTAAAGAAACTGAGCTTCATGATTGCATAGGTAGTAAATAATGAAGCCAGAATTCTCTAACCATGCTGTTAGTTTCCACTGCTTATAAAACTACTGTGCTCTATAAGGTTCTTATAGAATTATTTTCCAATTGAAAGTAGGATTCTTTTACTGAGGGATAGCTAGTAATTCAACTTTCCAGTTGGGTCACTTGTGCTTCAAAAAAAAAAAAATCTTGGTAAAAAATATCCGTAACAGCGTCAACCTGTTTAACCATTTTTAAGTGTAGAATTCATTGGGAATCTCTTCCCCTCTCCCCAAGACTGGAGATTGAGCCCAGAGCCTTTACATTGAGCTAGATCCTTAGCCTTTTTATATTTTAAAATTTGAAACAGTCTTGCTTATTCATTAAGTTGTCCTGATTGGGCTCAAACTTTACATCCTCCTGCCTCATCCTCCAAGAGCGCTGGGATTACAGGTGTGAACTACCTTGCTTGCATAGTTCTCCATCTCTTTTTTTTTTTTTTAATATTTATATTTCAAGACAGGATCTTGCTAAATGTCACCGGTGTCCTCCAACTTGTTGTCCTCCTGCCTCAGCCTCCTGGGTGACCTGTGCTTTTGTTGTTGCGTCAGACTCAATGAGGGTATTCTTAAAAATCATGAAAGTAATATAGAAGGGTTTAACAATGCTTTTGAATCTCATTTTTGGAGTTACTACTAAGGATTGAGAAGTTTTATGACCTTATTGAGTTTCTGAAAGCCTTATTGAGTTTCTGTTATATTTACCTTATGCCAGGAATGGTAGTATATGTTAGGGATAAAAAGGGTGAATAAGAACTGGTCTGCACTCATCTTGTTTAGTAGATAAATAAGTAGATTAGAAATAATATAGCGGGTAAAATATGGAATAGAAAAATCAGTTTGTAATAATTCCAAGAGGGAGAGTGTTTAAAAGCTTCCTAGATATGGTGCCTAACTTTTAAAAAAATTTTTATTTAGAAAAAAAAAACAACCAACCAAAACAGAAAAAAGGGTAACAACAATACAGAATTCCAAAGGAAAAAAAGAAAAGAACAAAAAAACCACTAAGAAATCACTAGTTGATAAGTTACATATTGTCACCTTGGAAACAGTTCAAGTTACAAAATTGTAGCATACAAAGTAGACATTGAAACAGTGAGACTATTAACAGTTCTGCTCAACAATCTAACAAAAACAGTAGTATGGTCATCTATCTTCCACAGGTAAACATACATGCAGTTATATCCTTTAGAGCACTTTGTTTTGCTCTCCTTTTTACAGTAGCAATCATGCATTTTGGGTTTTATTGCTCCTACAGTTCTTACTACTTTTTACACTAGAGATACAACGTGATATTTATAAATATGATTCTTTTTTTTCTTCTCTTTATTTAAAGAGAAAAAAGAAAAAAAAATACCAAACAAAAGAGAAAAAGGGTAGCAACAATACAGAATTCCAAAGGGAAAAAATAAAAGAATGGCAACAACAAAAACAAAAACACTAAGAAATCGCCACTTGATAAGTTACATACTGTCATCATTGGAAATAGTTGTTCAAGTTACAAAATTGAAGCATACAAAGTAGACATTCAAACAGTGAGACTGTTAACGGTTCTGCACAGCATTCTAACAAACAGTAATATGGTCATCTGTCTTACACACTTAAGCATACATGCGGGTATATCCTTTAGAGCACTTTGTTTTCCTCTTTTTACAGTAGAAATTACACATTTTGGGTATTATTATTATTATTATTATTTTTTTTTTTTGGTACTGGGGATCGAACTCATGACCTTGTGCTTGCAAGGCAGGCACTTAAGCCACTGAGCTGAATCCCCAGCCCCACATTTTGGACATTATTACTCCTACAGTCCTTATTACTTTTTACACTAGAGACACAATGTGATATTTATAAATATGATTCTTATTTCGCTAATAAGGGTAGTCTCAAGTTGTCTTTCCTTATGAAGGCCTCAAGATCATCCTTTTTCATAGCTGAGTAATATTCCATTGTGTAAAAATACCACATCTTTTTCATCCACTTTGAGGTTGATGGGCATCTTGGTTGTTTCCAAGATTTACCTATTGCAAATTGTGCTGCTATAAACGTGGGTATGCATATATCACTGTGATATGAACTTTTCAGTTCCTGTGGGAAAATACCCAGGAGGGGAATAGCTGGGTTGAATGGAGCTTCCAATCCTAGTCTTCTGAGAATTCTCCATATTGATTTCCATAGTGGTTACACCAGTCTGCACTAGCACCAACAAATGGAGCAGTGTTCCTTTTTCCCTGCAGCTTCGCCCACATTTGTTATCAGTTGAATTCTTGGTGGAAGCTATTCCTTCCAGTGTGAGATGATATCTCAATGTTGTTTTAATTTGCATTTCTTGAATGACCAGTGATGGTGAACATTTCTTCATGTATTTATTTGCCATTTGAGTATCTTAATATGAGAACTGTTTGTTCATCTCAGCTGCCCATTTTTGGAGAGGGTCTTTGAATTTGAGGGGTTGATTTTTTCAATTCTTTATATATTCTTGATATAAGTCCTTTGTCTGAGGGGTTGCTGGCTAGAATTGTTTCCCATTCTGTGGGTTTTCTTTTCACTCTGCTGGTGATTTCTTTTGAAGTGCAAAGACTTTTCAATAATGTGAGATCCCAGTTGTTGATTCTCTGAAGTGTTTGCCGTGCAGTTTGCGTTTTGTTTATGAATTCTCTGCCTACTCCTATATCTTCAAGACTTCTACCTACCTTATCTTCTAGTATTTTTAGTGTTTCTGTTTTAATGTTTAGGTCTTTGATCCACTTAGACTTTCGTTTTGTGCATGGTGATAGGCATGTGGAGAGCCAATTTTTCCAACACCATTTATTAAAGAGGCTATTCTTCCTCCAGTGAACATGTTTAGCCCCTGTGTCAAATATCAAGTGGCTGAGTGTCTTTGTACCTATACTTGCATCTTCTAATCTGTTCCATTGATCCTCAAGTCTATTTCTTTGCCAGTACCATGCTGATTTTATCATCGTGACTTTGTAGTACAATTTCAAGTCAGGAATTGGGATGCCTCCTGCCTTGCCTTTGTTGCCCAGAATTGCCTTTGCTATTCTAGGTTTCTTCTGGTTCCAAATGAATTTTAGGAGTGTTTTCTCTAGATCTGTGAGGTATGTCAATGGTATTTTGATTGGGATTGCATTAAATCTGTATAACAGTTTGGGGAGTATGGCCATTTTCACGATGTTGGTTCTTCCTAGCCAAGAGCATGGAACACCTTTCCGTTTTCTAATATCCTCTTCAATCTCTTTTGTTAGTGTAGTATAATTTTCAGTATATAGGTCTTTTACGTTTTTAGTTAGGTTGATTCCTAAATGTTTCATTTTTTTAGATGTTATTGTGAAGAGTGATTTTTCCATAATTTCTCTCTCGGTGAGTTTCTTGTTTGTGTACAGGCATGCTATTGATTTTTGCATATTGACTTTGTAGCCAGCTACACTGCTGAATTTATTACCTCTAGCAGTCTTTTAATGGAGTTGTTTTTGGTCTTCTATATAGAGTATCTATATAGAGTATATATGATATAGAGTATCATGTCATCTGTAAATAGTGATAATTTAACTTCTTCCTTTCCTATCTTTATTCCTTTTATTTCTTTCTTTTGTCTGATTGCCCTGGCTAGTGTTTCCAGAACTGTATTGAATAGGCGTGGTGATAGTGGACATCCTTGTCTTGTTCCTGATTTTATTTTATTTTTTTATATGGAAATGATTTATTTTTATGTAGTTCCATTGGTCAATTATTTTTCTTTTTTTCTTTTTTTTTTACTCTTAATAATTTTATTTAAAGAGAAAACAACAAAACAAAATAAAACAAAACAGAATAAAGGGTAACAACAATACAGTATTCCAAAGAAAAAAGGAAAAGAACAACAACAAAAAAACCTAAGAAATTATTGCTTGACAAATTACATACTGACTTCTTGGAAATAGTTGTTCAATTTACAAAGTTAAAAGCATTGGAGACATTATAAGACTTCAAAAGCAAGTAATAATCAAAGCAGAGTGGGTATCTTAGTGAATCTTGTCATCTTCAGTGTAGTTGCCTGTACACTTAGACTTGATGCTACCCATCATAACAGATTTAAATAAAATTAGTTAATACAAAGTAGCAGTCTAACAAACCAGATTCAAATAAGATCAGTCATAATAAGACAGTATAAGTTATAAAGGGCTTCAGATTAAGTTGATAGGAAATTAGGAATGATTACCATAATATGGCCTCTTATTTTGGGGATAGCTGACCATGTCCTCAAGTCTAGTATAAGAAGACAAACTGGAACCGCACGTAATCCATCCAAGCAGAGTGGTGAGAATAATGTAAATTTTAAATCTTGTTACCCCATTAACAATATCCTCTGCCTCCATTTTTAGACAATTCCTCCCCTTTCACTCCCATGGGGTGCACTGCTTGTTTTGGGTCCCACTGCCTCCCTATATACAGCATCTCAATGGACCCTATCTCCTGATCTACTCTGCCTGTGTTTCTCTCTGTTAGTATTTCGAGGCCCTCTATACTAGAGATTATAGCCAATCTTCTCTGCCTCATTTCTGCTATTCTATTTTTCTGCCATTGATAGTCTATTTTTCTCTTACACTCCACTGTCTGTGTCGTTCACTGAGGCCTCTCTGCCACTGTTCCTGAAATGCTCGTATTCTTGTTCTCTCTCCCTAGAATGTCCTTCAGTATTTTTTGTAGAGTTGGACTGGTGGTCACAAATTCTCCTAGTTCCTCTTTGTCATGAAAGCGCCTTGTTTCTCCATTAATTTCTAGAGAGAGTTTTGCAGGATACACCAATCTGGGCTGGAGATTGTTCTCCTTCAGTGCTTGAATTACTTTACTCCAAGCTCTTCTTGACCTGATGGTCTGTGTCCAGAAGTCTGCCATGATTTTGATGGGTTTTCCTTTATAGGTGATCTGTTTCTTTTCTCTGATGGCTTTTAATATTCTGTTCTTATATTGAATTTCTGGGATCTAGATTATTATGTGTCTGGGTGTAGCTCTGTTTGGGTTGTAGGTGGCTGGAGTTCTGTATGCTTCATACCTCTGCATATCATTTCTTTTTTCTATGCTTGGGAAATTTTCCTTAATAATTTCTGTGAATAGCCTTTGTAATTCCCCTGGTTTGATTCCTGCTTCTTCATTCACATGCTTTATTATTAAGTTATAGATCCTCTTGTCATCTTCCAGTCTTTGTATCTTTACTGCCTGCTCCCTTGTTATTTTTAAGAGATCTTCCCTTTCATGACCCCACATTGCAAACCTGTGTTCAACTTTTGATAGTCTATCTTTGGTTTCTTTCAAGCAGTTTTTCCAGCTTTCTATGGAGTCTTTAGTCTCCTGATAATCTCTTTGAATCTGCTTCATGAATTCTAGGTTTTTTTCTGAATTCTTCATTAAATGTTTCTCTCCATTTGTGTTCCTCCATTCTTCGTCTGTGTCTTCTTAAGAGGTGCCAAGCCTTTGTTTTATTACTCTACTTATCTCTTGTTTAATTTGAATTAATATTTCAGTTTTGGTCCCGCTTATGAGGTCCTGAATATATCGCTTTGTGTCTCCTAACGCTGTTTGATGTTGCATTTTTGCTGCCCTCAATCTCTTTTGTATTTACCTCTCCTGGATCAATGTTCTCAGGGTTGGGGGCTGGGGGTATTTTCTTATTTCTCCCTTTCGTCATGTTTTTGGTTCCTTCCATACAAGTGTACAGTGTAATTCCCAGACCCTTTTCTTGTTGGTTAAGGCTCCTCTAGAGGGCGCAAGCTAGTAGCTTTAGCCCTCTTAAATAGGTTATCAGAGATTAGAGTTCACTCACAGGCAGGGTGCGCTAGCTCCTCCCTTCCAGGCCAGTCAACCTTTGCAGGCCTTAACTTCGTCAGTGTGCACTGACCTCAGGGAAGTAATATTGTAGTGACTTACTGGGTCCCTGCTGGGGGCGTGGCCTAGCCCAAGCAGATTCCATCAATCCGCTCGGCGAGGGGAGCAACCAGCTGAAACCACTTCCTTATGGAGTTAGGGCTGTCTTGCCCAAATCCAACATGTCCGATCGGTTTCCCCTTTCCCGTGGGAGGGTCTTATTCCCATCACTCACCGGGTGTTGATGCCCATCCCCGAGAACTGCTAGGCTCCCCGACCTCCGACTTCAGGGTGGCTGCGGTGGGAGTTCACGGTGCCTCTGGGTGGGTCGCGTCCAGGGCCAGTCCGGGCAAGCTGCACACAGGGCTGTTCAGCTCTGTGCTCCGGCAGCTCAAGCCAGTCGCTTCGGCATGGATCGCTTGTTCAGGTTGGGCAGGAATTCAGGTGGCTCGAGGAGGGCGCAGTGCTCGCTGATCTTATCTTCACTAATAGTGGCCCCAGGACCTCATATTCGAGCAGTTTTTTGCACTTTAGTTTCTTCCTGGGTTGTGAGTGAGAGTCCATCTCTCTCTGTTTGGGTCTCTCCAGGGTGTTTTATTCTGGCATTTGAGCTGTCTCTCTCAGGGAGCGTCTCTACGGCTACCTCTGAGTCTGCCATCTTGTCTTCAATCCTTGTTCCTGATTTTAAAGTGAAAGCTTTCAGTTTCTGTCTATTTAGTATAATATTGGCTGTTGGTTTGTCATAGATGGCCTGTATAAGGTTGAGGTAGACACCATGTATTCCGAGTTTCTGAAGGGTTTTAATCATGAAGATGTGTTGGACCTTATCAGAAGCTTTTTCTGCATGTATGGTGCTTAAATTTAATTTCACAGACAATTGCTTTGCCTACTAGATAAACACTGGGTGATTTAGGTGTAGAGAATTTTGGTACACATTAGTGCAGGTATGAGAACTTCAAGCAACATCTTAGTGTGGTTAAAGTATAGGTTACCTTTTCGGTAGATTCAAAAATGAAGGGATAGTATTTCAAGGCAAAGAATAAAATAGCAAGTATGCACGATACTGAGAAGGCAAAGATAAATTGAGGCGTACTGTTGATTAGTACAATTAAATTTTTTTGGTCTTGAAGATGGAACCAGGGCCTTTGCACTAAGCTATATCCCTGGGCCTTTCTTTTTGGCTTTTTTTTGTTTTTTTTGGCTACTATAATATATCTTACTATCTTTCAAATAGATGCTAATGCCATCAGATTTAACAAAAACAAAACAAAAGAGAATAAAACCCAGCCCAGCAAAACTGTGAAGATGATATGGTTTCTCTGTCGGGATGGCTTCCTATTGACCCCTGGATCCCCCACCCCCACCCCCATCCTGGAATGGCACAGACTCTGGGAGAGAGGCTTGGATGTAGCTGTCCTCATTCCAGTGGCATCCGGCACATGGTGTGTTTTCCAGGTGGGGAATCACCTACCGGAGAGACCTTCTGGTTCTCTCCCCTCAGAGCCTGTGAATGTTCCCAGCCTTTTTCATTTTTCAGATTTTGAGACTGGGTCTCACTAAATTGCCCAGGCTGGTCTCAAAATCATGATCTTTCTGCCTCAACTGCTCAAGCACTGGGATTACAGGTATGCATCATCATACCGGATGAGTACGGATATTTTTTAAATGCATTATAAAATAAGTGCAGTATAATCAAATTGTATATAGCCTGTATACAGGCTTCAATGTTGGTAATAGTTCAGCGGGTCAACATAGACTCTTATGTTCTTAATTCTACATGTCAAAATTACTGAGCACTTACTGTATTTTAGGACTGAATATATTCTTTGTAGATCCTGTCACCTTTCTCAACCTGTGATTTATAAAGTAGTGTGAGGAAATGCAGAACTTCTCAAAAGTTACACAGCTTGTCAGTTGCAGTTAGATTTGAATCTATACCTGAGCTCTTTCATCTATACTGTGATTGACTTATGTTTGCTAGATATATTTCTAATTGATTTGTGAGTATAATGTGTTTTCTAGTTAAAAAGTTGAATGTATAGATTTTGCAATTTATCAGAGGCATGTCAGGGATATGTGGAGCAGAAATACGACTGCAATTTTATAGCTTTATAAGTAAAAATTTATTAGTGTAAATTTCATACATTTCAGTTCATATTAAAGAAGTACTTTCAGGGGCTGGAGTGTAGCTCGGTGGCATAGTGCCTACCTGCCAAGTGCAAGGTCCTGAGTTTGATTCACAGTACCAACAAAACAAAACAAAATAAAAGAATTACTTTCAGAATACTTCAGTTAATTTTGTAGGTCTGTAAATAGGGTTATAGTTTGGGATTTATTATGTAAATATCTTTTATTTTACTTGTTTGTAAAATAAGTATATTATTACCAAAGGCTGGATTCTATAGCAGATTATAGTTCTTATTACTAAAATAATCTTTTAAAGAATATAAATATAAATATAAATATAGATATATATATATATTTCAACCTTGAAAGAGAAAAAATTCTTGCACATGATACATTGTGAAGGAAACTTGACATTGTGCTAAGTGAAATAAACCAGTCACAAAAAGACTAATACAGTATGATCATATTTGCATGAAGTACAGTACTTTGGATAGTCATTCAGACAGATTTCCTTATTTTTGTTAGGTACATATATGTTTATAATTGCTATCTTGTTTTAGTAAATTAAACTTTAATAGATTGTCTTTTGTCTCTTGTAACCTTTTTTGGGTTATTGTATTTTTTCTTTTCATTTTCACCTTCTTTATAGCTTTAACTGTAACTCATATCTTTTTTTTAAATATGTTTTTAATTTTATTTGAAAAGGGAGTAAAATTAAACACAACAAAACAGAACAGAATGGGACATAAGAAAGCATAAATTTCAAAGCTAGACAACCAGAGATCTTCACTATCTGTCATAATGTCTCTCGTTTTCTGACAAATGGTTGTCCTTATCTTTGCATATAGAGAGCTCATACTAAATAACATAGCCAATCTTTTCACAAGATGTGTAGTTCACTGGCTCTCGCTTGCTAAGCGGGGTGGGGGGCATGGGACGACATGAGATGTCTTGATTGTCAGCCCACACGCAGGCAGGATCACAGTCGTCCTCCAGAGACGGGGGAGTTCCTTCTTCTCCCGGCACCCCGAGTCAACCACACGGTGCAAGTCCTGATGCGCCAGGGTCTCTCTCCTTCAGGCTGCCGAAAGTCTGCCACACTCTCATCCGCCCCCTGAGGGGGGAGTTCCTTGTTCTCCTGGCACCCTGAGTCAGCCGCACAGTGTAGGTCCTGATGCGCCAGGGTCTCTCTCCTTCAGACCACTGAAAGTCTGCCACTCTCAGCCGCCCCCCCAGAGGGGGGGGTTCCTTGTTCTCCCAGCACCCGGAGTCAGCCGCGCTGTGCAGGTCCCGACGTGTCAGGGTCCCTCTCCTTTGAGCTGCAGAAAGTCGGCCATACTCTCAGCCACCCCCAGAGAGGGGTGGAGCTCCTTGTTATACCTGCACCCCGAGTCAACCGCATGGTGCAGGTCCTGATGCGCCAGGGTCTCTCTCCTTCGGGCTGCCGGAAGTCTGCCATACTCTCAGCCGCCCCCAGAGATGGGGGGATTTCCTTGTTCTCCCGGCACCTCAAGTCAACCGCATGGTGCAGTTCCCAAGGTGCCAGGGTCTCTACCCTGAAGGCCCCCTAAAGTCCGCCATAATCACCTGCTATTTCTTTCTGATGAATTGACCATTCCATTTCCAAAGTTCTGAAATGGCCAACAGACCACAGAAAGAATTCTCTTTAGGCTCCTGTTTGAAACTAGCATCTACAGCAATCTGCTGGCCTTGCTGCAGGGCCACTATAACTCATATCTTTTAAAGGAGCTATAACTCCTTTATCTTTTGTTTATCTGAGAATGTCTTAATTTCTCCTTTAAAAATAATTTTTTTTTAAAGGGGATTGGATCCAGGGCCTTGTGCATGCTAGAATGCTCTCCCACTGAGGTACATCCCAACCCCTTTTAAAAAATTATAGACAGGATTTTGTTAGCCACTTGTAGATAGCATGTAGATATATCATGTTTTTGGTTTTTTTATCCATTTTGCCAATTTTCTTCCTTTTATTTAATTCATTTATATCGAAAGTAATTACTGATAAGGAAAACTTCTAAGATGGTACAGATTACTTTTAATGTTTTATATGGTCTTCATTCCTTAACTGTCTGATTTTTTTTGTTATTTGATTTTTCTGTGCTGTATTATTTTGATCCCTTTTTTCTTTTCTGGTTTGTTTCTTTGTTTACTTGAGACAGGGTTTTGCTATGTAATCTAGACTGGCCTTGAGCTCCAATTTTTTTTTTTTTTTGTACCAGGGATTGAACTCTCGACCTGGTGCTTGCCAGGTAGGCACTTAAGCAACTGAGCTAAATCCCTGACCACTTTGAACTCAATATATAGCCCAGGGTGGCCTCAAACTTGTAGTGCTCCTCCTGCCTCAGCTCTCTCAAGTGCTGGGCTTACAGGTCTGTGCCACTATACTCAGCCCATGTATATTTTAAAAGTTATTTACTCAGTGGTTATCTTGGAGATTGAAACCAACAAACTTTAACAAGCTATTTTAAATGCCAGTTTAGTTTTGATTGTATACAATACATATTTTGCACTTAAACTTCTGGCCTGCTTTTATATTGTTGTTAAAAGATTCCATTTTAGTGTATTGTGTGCCCATTTACGGAAGCTTAACATAAATGCTTTATCCCTTTGCTTTTAAGTTCATATAAAAATAGTTAACATGTCAAAAATACAAAAGTAGTGGCTTGCTTTCTTAGTTTCGTATTTATGCAGCACTAGGGATTGAAGGTAGGGTTTCACACCCCAGCCTTTTAAAAACTGGCTTTTGTATTTATTTAGTTACTTTTACCTGTGTTACTCTTTGTTTCTGGCTTCAAGATTCTCTCTAGTGTCTTTTCAGTTTATCCTTTTTTTTTTTTTTAATCAGTGCAAGGGATCGAACTCACGACTGCACACTTTTAAGGTAGGCGCTTATACCTCTGAGCTAAATCCCCAGCCCCTTTTCAGTTTATCCTAATGTAATACCATAAGCATTTCTTCTTTTAGGACAATTCTACTAATAACTCCTTTATCTTTTGTTTATCTGAGAATGTCTTAATTTCTCCTTTAAAAAAATTTTTTTTTTAAAG
This sequence comes from Dolichotis patagonum, assembly GCA_004027295.1. Lineage (NCBI taxonomy): Eukaryota > Metazoa > Chordata > Mammalia > Rodentia > Caviidae > Dolichotis > Dolichotis patagonum. Next base: position 90,016 of record PVJX010000437.1, read on the forward strand.
GGGATTGAATCCAGGGCCTTATGCATGCTAGGCAAATGCTCTACCACTGAGGTACATCCCCAACCCATTTTAAAAAATTATATACAGGATTTTGTTAAGTTGCCCAGGCTAACCTAAAATTTGTGATCTTCCTACCTCAGCCTTCTCAGAAGGTAAGATTAAAGACGTGCACTTGGCTTTTATGAAGGCATATGCCTGGCTTTTAATTATTGGAGTTTTAGTTTTTTATTGATTAATTTAATCACAGTGGCTTCTCCCACCCTGCCGTACTAAGGATCAAAACCATGGCCCCAAGCATGCTAGGCAAGTAAATAATCTACTGAGATACATTCCTGGTCTTACCTTATTTTGAAAATAATTTTTGTGTTGAGTAATTAAAAGCATAGATGTAGCCTCTAGAATGTATATTATATGTTTAACAGGAGTGTGGTTTCTGTTTACTATTACTAGCTTATTTTAACATTGTAAGTTTCACAGTTTTATTGGAGAAAACATTTGAGAAAGTAAATTGATCAACTTTCCCCCAGTAAATTTACCTGCTTTATTTTTAGTTAGAAAAATCAACTTTGTAAATACTTATCAAGTACAATTAGTAATTAGTTGATGAGAGTCAATTTTCAAGTGATCATTGCAATTTACATTTTGTATAAAAGATATAACAGAAAATTAGATGTTTCAAAATAATTATGGCTGTATAATTTTTATTCTTAACTTTATTGAGATACAATTTAGATACTGTATAATTCAACCATTTGAAATATATAATTTAATGGCTTTTAATATATTCACAGAGTTAAGTACATATCCCTATATCCACTTTTAGATGTTTTCCTTACTTTAAAAAAAAAGGCAAAAAACCATTCTAATTGTGGCTAACATTCATCTATCACTCTACCCACACATCCTCTTCCTAGTTTTAGGTAACCACCAAATCTACTTCCTGTCTCTATAGATTTGTCTACTATTGACATTTCATGTAAATAGAATAAATGTTAATTGTGTACTTCTTTGTGACTGGCATTTTTTTTCCTCTTACTTAGATAAATGTTTTCAAAGTTTTCTTATATAGCACTTCTTTTTTTTTTTTTTTGGTGCCAAGAATCGAACTCAGGACCTTGAGCTTTCCAGGCCATCTGCATTTATTTTTAATTGCTGGATAATTGTCCACTATATTAATATTCTGCATTTTTCTGTTCATTAGTTGATAGACATTTTGTGTGTTTCCCTTTTTGACTATTGTAAATAATACTGCAGTATACATTGGCAAATGCCTTTCTGTTTGAGTCTGTTTTCAAGTCAGTTATGTATATGCCTAGAAGTAGAATTCCTGAATTGTAGGTTGACTTTATGTTTAACCTTTTGAGGAGCTGCTTGAGTGTTTTGAGACTGTTTTTGAGACTATAATCCCGCTGGTAAGGCGCGAGTTCCAACCTCTCCATATCCTTGCTTTCAGTTATTTTTTTTTCTTTGCCTGTTTAGTGTGTGTGAACTGATATTTTATTTATGGTTTTGGTTTGTAGTTTTCTGATCACTAATGATGTAGAGCATCTTTTCATATGGTTATTGGCCATGATCAACAAAATCTGCACCAAGGCATGGAATAGTCAAGATTCTAGAAATTCAACACAAGAACAGAATTTTAAAAGCTATTAAAGAAAAGAAATCATCTATAAAGGAAAGTCCATCAGAATCATAGGCTTCTCAACACAAACCCTCAATTCAAGGAGTGGTATGAAGTATTTCAAGTCATGAAAGAAAACAACTTCTAGCTAAGATTGACATACCCTGCAAAACTATCTTTCAAAATTGATGGAGAAATAAGATACTTCTATGACAGAGAAATATCTGAAGAAATTCATGACCACCAAATTTTTTGAAGGACATTCTGGAAAGAGATAATAAGACTACAACTCCATGAACCCCAACAGAATCCGCCAGGCAAGGCAAACTATTAAAAAGGTGTAAAAGGAAACCAACAACAGGAAAATAACATGACAAGAATAAGTCAGTATATTATCACTTAAAACCATCATTGTTAATGGTCTAATTTCACCAGTAAGAAACAAACTGGCAGAATGGATCAAGAAGCACAATCCAAGAGTATACTGTATACGAGAGATATATTTAATGAAAAATTCTTGGACTCAAAATCAAAAGATGGAAAGCAGTACACAGTGCAACAGTAGGAACCCAGAAAAGTAGCAGTGTTAGCTATTTTGTTTACAGACAAAGTGGATAGATACCAAGCCAAGACTGATAAAGTGAAACAAAGATGGTCAGTACATCCTTCTAACAGGAGCAATCCAAGAGGAACAGATAACAATCATTTTATTGGCTGTTTGTATGTCTTATTTGGAGAAATGTCTTTCCAGATCCCTTGCCGATTATGTAAAAAGTCTGGATTATTTTCTTGTAGTTCAGTTTTTTGTTTGTCTTTTTGATACAAGGCTTCACTTTGCAATACAGGCTGGCCTTGAGCTCACTTTGTACCCCAGGCTGACCTTGAACTCACAGTGATCCTCCTACCTCGGTCTCCCAAGTGCCAGGATTATAGGCATGTGCCACAACACCTGGCAGAATTTTTTTGTATGTTCTAGATTCATGTCCCTCATCTATATGATCACAAAAAATTTTCCATTCTCCAGTGGGTATCTTTCTATTTTCTTGGTGGTGTCCTTTGAAAAGCAAAAGGTTTTAATTTTGATGATGTCCCTAAAGCTTTTTATGTCAAAACATACTCATTTTTGAAATTACATACATTTACCATCTGAGTAGTAACATATGATATTTTCTGGCAAGTAAGTAGCTTTATTGTTTACTTTTGCTAAAACTGTGTTAAAGTTTTTTTTTTACATTGCTGTTAGCTATGTTTTCCAAATCTTTATATTCTCTACTCAAGTTTTCATTAATGATTTTTCATTCTGAAATTGAAGAAAATTTTATTTCCTAGATTTTAATTACCTTATACCTTAACTTCCTAGTATTACCCCCTCCTCCACATTTTTTTTTTTTTTTTTTTTTTTGGTACTAGGGATTGAACCCTGAGTCTTTGCACAGAACTGTATGTCCAACTCATTTTTTAATTTTGAGACAGAGTCTCACTAAAGTCACTGACCTACACTGAGAGGGCTCAAAGTTGCAACCCCCTTGCCTCAGCTTTCCAGACTGCTGAGATTATAGCTATTGTCCAACATATGCAGCAATTCTGTTTTTGTAAGATAATTTTTCCACGCAGTTGATTAGGATTATTTGAAAACGTATTTAAATTACAAATGTTTTTTAAATGTATGCATTATAATGAGGTATCTTTAGATTTGAGGAACACATGTTGGAATTCTTAGATCAGTTAAAGATATAAATTCGTAAGCCTGTCAATCTTGTTGAAACATAAGATAAATAACTTTGGTGAACTACACTAAACCTAAGTATTCACTTATGCCAAATTTCAGGAAATATGATCAGAAGGCACGTTAAAGGTTATACAGTCAGTCCACCAATATACTGCTGAACTGCTCTTCCCACTATCTCTTGAAGTTTTTCTCCTTTGAAACAGGGTTTGTCTAGGTACAGTAGTTCAGGCTGGCCTTGAGTTCAGTACTTAGCCCAGGCAGAGCTTGAACCCTCTATGTTACTCCTGCCTCAGCCTTCCAAGTGCTGGGATCACAGGTGTGTGCCACCACAGCCAGCTTCTCTTATAGTCGTGCTTACCCTGTATTAAACCTAAATATGCAGATTTAGTGCAAATTTCTCTCCATTTTCATGTTTCACCATTTTAGGCTCCATCAGGACTATATATAAATTTTTTCCCACAGCTTTTCCAACATGTTTCTCGAAACTTTGGAATTTCTATCATTCTGGTAGGTGACAAATAGTTTATCAGTATAATTCTAATTTGTGTTTCTCTTATTTTGAAGGAATTTATGAACTGACTGTACTCTTTTACCATTTTTGTTTTTTTCCTGACTGATTCATAGGAAATATTGATATAAGAAATAAGCCGTTCATCAGTGAGTTGAAAACATTCTTTCTCAGATTGCTGTTTTTGTTTTGTAATCTTATTATTTTGTTTATTGTGGGACTAGGAATTGAATCCAGGAGCTTTGCACTGAGCTACATCCCCAGAACCCGACCTTTTTTTAAGATAGGATCTTTCTAACTCAGTAAGTTGTTCAAACTGGGTTTGAATTTGTAATTCCCTGCCTCAGCCTCCTAGAGTGCAAGGATGTAATTAATTCATGAATCTTATCATGATTATTTAATTTATATAATTTGGTTCATGAGTCTTTTATTTCACATGAATTTTTTTTTTTAAATACACATGGATTTTGTACCATGGGAAAAAAGCAAAATTCTTTTTTGTTATTTTCTGTTATTCTTGTGGTTTTTCCTTTCACATATCTCATATTTGGTTTGAGAAACAAAGTATGGCTTTAATTGTGTGATCATGCTGAGTGCTGGGATTATAGGCATGTATCACCCAGCAGCAATTGTACAGTACTTTTTAGCTAGTTCTTGGCCAGTTTTGTGTGTAATTTGCTGGGCACTAGGATTTGCAGCCTACGTGTACTTGTAGAATTGGTTATCTATGCTGAAAGTAGGACCTCATAGTTAGAAATTGTTAGCTTTAATCCATGATTTCCTTCTCTTGAGAGTCTGTCCTATATTGGTTCTGTTAACTGTTATATTTATTGTCCCAATTTAAAGTCACCTTGTTAAACTTCTTATACTTTAAGACTGATAATAAATATTGAACCAGACAAGTGAGGATGGAAATTCTTGTAGTACACATGTAGAAAATTAATTTACTTAGCATTAAGTATAGTTAAAGCTAGTTACTAGCATTAAGCTAACAAACTGTAAAATTCTGTCCTACAAGTGATGTGTATTTAAATGCTCTGTAGTAACCTAAGGAAATAGGTAGCTTTGGACCAGCAGTGAAGTTTTATTTCTATAACATTAAGCCTTTTATTGTAGCCCTTTTATTTTATTTTTTGCAGTGCTGTGGATTGGAAAGCCCTTTCTCTGAGGTACATCCCCAGCCCCCACCCCTTCCCAGCCACCTTTTGTGGAGACAGGATTTTGCCAAGTCACTGAATTGCCCAGGCTTATACTTACAGTTGTCCTCCCTCAGTTTTCCAGAGGGCTGGGATTACAGGCATGTGCCACCACATCCATTGTAGATAGAATGTTTCATATTTTTCAGGTAGAGGGGAGGTATTCTCTTTAAAAAGAGAAGTTTTACAGGAGGCATTTCTTTTTTATGAATTCAAAAGTTGTAGTAAGACAAAAAGGAATTTAGATTTGATGTAAGAAACTCTTTACCAGGGATTCAAGTATAGTTTGAATGTTTTAACAGGGATTAGTTTTTACAAGTTCACAAGCCTGATTTTTTAAAATGAAGAAATAGTAAACTCACTTAAGTTTGAAACTTTTTATTATCTTCAAAATGACTAATACTGCCTGGCAAAGTAGTATAAGCCTATAATCCAAGCTACTTAGTCTGATTCTAGTAGTTGGAGGCTAACTTGGGTGATACAGCAAGACCTGTTCCTCTAAAAGAAAAATTTTTAAATGTAATATCTCCTATGGGCACATCTTCAGTATTTTACTCACTGTTGTTAAAAGAGTTGCTATTGACTTTAACTGTGAACAGCTACCAGTAAAAACAATTTTCACCGTAGTAGTATTTACTCAGGTGTTAAGTTAGTGAAGAAATTTTAATCAGTGAAATATTCCCTAATACCTGTAGAATAAAGTCCAGATTTCTTAATTGGCTAATAAAAGCCTTGGAATCTGACCTCTGCTGACCTCTTGATTTCTGCATTTGACAAATAGTGTGCTTACAGTATTGAGTAGTTCCCCAAATGCAATGTCTTGCCTCCACTTTGGGCATTTTTACAGTGGTTTCTCTGTGCCCTTGCTGTTTTAAGGAAAAACACAAGAGAATAAGAGGATTGTAAAAGCACTTGTGCAGCTAGGGGAAGTGGTGCACACCCGTAGTCCCAGCACTCTGGATTACAGCACTCTGGAGTGAGGCAGGATGGCATATTTGAGGCCAGCTTGGATTTTTTAGTGAGACCGTGTTTCAAAAAACAACAAAAAAGCAGCTTCATACTCTAATGTGTATTAAGTTTACTAGTAAAGAGAGCATTTTACCTTTCAGGTAGACAGGACTGTTATTCTGGTTGTGTGTGTTTGTTTTTTTGAGGGAAGTTCTTGCTTTGTACTTTAGGCTGGCCTTAAACTTAACTGCATAGTCCAGGCTATCCTCACACTCAACAGTGATTCTCCTGCCTCATCCTCCTGAATGCTGGGATTACAGGTGTGTGCCACTATGCCTGGCAGGACTATTAATCTTAAATTTTATTTTTTAGATATGAAAACGAAAACTGATTTCTCTCAAGGTCCTATAACTAGAAGGTTTTAGAGCCAGGGCTCAGATTGATTCTTAAGTCTAGTCTTCCTAATTCCTATGCAATCATTCATTTATTTACAAAACTTTATTGTGTGCCTACTATGCTAGCAAATATGCTTAGGATACAAAAATGATAAAGGTATTCCTTTTTCCTAAGAATATATAGTCTAGTGGAATGAAGACAGTCTAGTATTACAGTGTAGTGTGATTTATGGTTTGGATAGAGTACTAGATTGAGACTTAGTTCAAGAGAGAACATCCATAGGAGCAAATATTAAGTGGGATACTTCCCAAGTAAATAGCTTGGGAAGCTATAAATAGTTTATAAACAAAGCCAAAGTTCATGTAGTAAAAATTTAATATTGTGATACGAATTTAATAATAGAAATGCTGAAGGGATAACATAGGAGACTGAATAATTTGGTAGGAATCAGTAATTTCTAGGTGAAATGAAACAATCTGTAAATTTTTTTTAGAAGCGTAATTCATTTAATAGAACAATATCGAGAGACCTATTTGTAGAACATTAAAAAAACAAGTATAAGACATTTGCGAATAAGAAGTTTGCAGCTTAGGTATTCTTGTGTGCATGAATTCTGTTCTAAAACATGTACTAATTTATTTTGTTTTTATTTTTAAGGCTCTGCTCAAATGTTATCTCTATGCCTTTCTTGACCTTTTCCAATCATAATAATTTAGTATCTGTTCTGTGCTACTATAATGCAATACTTTGTATACTTCTCTGTTAAAGCATGTGTCACACTATTCATACTTTTCTTTCTCCTCTAGTTTATGTTTTGTTTTTGTTTTTGCAGTACTGGGAATTAAACCCCTGACCTTCACACTGATCTACATCCTCAGCCCTTTTCATGTATTATTATTATTGTCTTTTTGAGACAGGGTTTCGCTATGTAGTTCAGGCTGGACTTGAACTCACTTTGTAACTCCTGCAATCCTTTTGCCTCAGCCTCCTGAGTGCGGGATTATAGGTGTATGCCACCACATCCAGCTCATTTATTGACACCTGGTCTTACCAAGTGGCTCAAATGCCCAGGCTGGGCTCAAATTTGGAATCCTTCTGGTTCAGCCTTGCAGAGTTCAGGAATTATGGGCATGTACCACTCTACCTGGCTATGTTAGGACTTGTTTCAATTTATTTTTGTTAGTGCTTATTAAATATATATATATATATATATATATATATATATATATATATATATATATATATAAAATTTTAAAGAGGGTAAAACAATAAAACCAATCAAAACAAACCAGTGTAAGATACAGGACTTCAAAACATTATGGAGTCAACAATAGTTATCATAATGTCTTTTGAGGTCTTCAAAATAGCTACAGATAACTTTGGATATAGTAAAACTCAAACAGAACAGAAAAGAATAGAAACAGTGAAAACAAAACAATGAATGCAATAAAGGACTTCAAAACAAGCCAGTAGTAAATCCAAAATTGGTACCATAATATATCTTGCTATCTTTGAAATAGCTGCTCCTGCTATTGGAGTTAACATAAACAAACCAAAAGAGAATAAAACTCAACCCAACAAAACAATGGAAACAGTGTAGAACTTCAGAACAAGACCGTAGAGAATGAACAATGGCTACAACCGTTAGAGATCCCCGCTAGATGCCACACTGCATATCACTATCCTCTGAACCTAAGATCAGACCATTGGTCCTAGACCTGTAGTGTTAGTGAAACACAGAAGCACCACAGACATCCAATTGCATTTCACCTCGATAGCTATCATCACAGCCTGTGTTTTTCCGGATAAGCCAGTCACTTACATGAGGTTGGGGGTTGGACTATTGGTACTTCTTGTTTGTCAGCCCATGTGCTGCAAGGGGCTGGGTTTCAGCTATTCCCAGTCCAGGGGGTCCCACACATGGTGCTGGTTCCCAGACTGGGCTTGCTTGCTGGTGTAGCAATGTTCTTTCTCCCCCTAGTGCGCAAGTGGTCCTGACTCATGGGAAGAGGCTTGAGTCTGGCTGTTACCGAGTGCTTATTAATTTTATAAAATACAACTTTTCAGTGTTTATGTTTTGATTGTGTACATCCTACCATTACCCTTCCTTATACCCACCTTTTATTTTCTTCTTGTCTAGTAAGTCTCCCATCTACTTTCATGTCATCTTTATTAGATTTCACACATTAGAGGGGAACATGTGATACTTGTCTTTCTGAATCTGTTTGTTTGCTTAACATGATGATCTTGTTTCATTCATTTTTCTGCAAAAGACAAAATTTCTTTGTTCCTTATGGCTGAGAAATACTCCATTGTGTGAACACACCGTATTTTCTTTATCCACTCATCTGCTGACAGTCCCTTAGTGCGGTTCTGTATCTTGGCTCCTGATTGTGCTGCATTAAGCACAAGTATGCAGGTGACCCTATAGTGTGCTGACTTTAATTCTTTCAGGTGTGTAATACCAAGGAGTGGGGTAGCTGGATCAAATGGTAGTTCTATTTTTAATTTTTTGAGGAAAGCCCATACTGATTTCCATAGAGGGTATACTAATTTATATTCCCATAAGCAGGATAGAAGGGCTTTTCCCCCCAATTCTTGACCGTGTTTATTTGTATTCTTGATGATAACCACTTTGATTAGGGTTGGATGGAATCTCCATGTACTTTTGATTTGCATTTGCCCAGTGGCTAAAATTGTTGAACATTTTTCACGTACTTATTGTACTTCTTTTGAGAAATGTCTGTTTAGTTCTTTTGTCCATTTATTGATTGGGCAATGTTTTTGGTTGTGGTGGTGAGTTTTTTGAGTTCTTTACATATTCTGTATATTTTTAAATATTGATTCCCTGTTAAAGCTGTGAAAGATTTTCTGTGGGCTTTCTTGACTGTGTTGGTTGTTTTCTTTTGCTGTGCAAGACTTTGTAAATTTGATATAGTCCCATTTGTTGTGTCTTGCTATCTTCTTATGTTACCAGAGTCCTATTCAGGAAATCTTTGCCTTCCCTGTGTCTTCAAATGTTTCCCCTATATTTTCTTCTAGCAGTTTCAATTTCAGATCTTAAGTCTAGGTCTGTGATCCATTTTTAATTGATTATTGTACAGAGTAAGAAGTAGAGATCTAGTTTCATTCTAAATAAGCATATCCAGTTTTCCCTAGCACCACTTTTGGAAGAGGTTTTATTTTCTCCAATATATGTTTGTGGCTCTTTTGTACAGATTCAGGTAGTTGTAATCATGTGGGTTTGTTTCTGTGTTCCCTAACATTTCCAGTGGTCTGCATGTCATTCATTCATTCATTTATTTGTTTGACAGAGTTTCTTGTTTTGTAGTTTAGGCTGGCCTTGAACTCACTATGTAACCCAGACTGGCCTCAAGCTTGCAGTGATCTTCCTGCCTCAGCCTCCCAAGTGCCAGCCACATGTCTACTCTTGTGCCAGTACCTGCTGTTTTTTGTTACTATGGCTTTGTAACATAATTAGAAGTAAGCTATTCTGATGTCTCTAAACTTACTCTTTTTCCTTTTACTTGCTTTGGCTATTCTGAATCTTTTGTGTTTCCATGTGAATTTTAAGATTGTTTACCTAGTACAGTGGAGAATGTCATTGGAATTTTGATGGGGATATATTGAGTTTATAGGTCACTTTTAGTGATATGACTATTTTAACATTTTAATTCTGCCATTTTTAATTAATTTATTTATTTATTTGGAGTCGGAGATCAAACACATGACCTTGTGCTTGCCAGGCAGGTGTTTATGCTGCTGAGCTAAATCTCCAGCCATTTGGCTAATTTTTGTGCATAGAGGTTTTTCATCTTCTGGCATCTTCAGTTTCTTAAATCTTAAGTGTTCCATAATTTTCATCGTAGAGGTCTTTCACCTTATTGGATAGGTTGAGTCTTAGGATTTTTTTTTTTTTTTTTTTTTTTTTTTTGTACCAGGAGTTAAACTCACGACCTTGTGGTTACCAGGCAGGTGTTGTACTGCTGAGCCATATCCTCAGCCCGGTATTTTATTTTTTTAAAGGTATTGTAATTGCAATTGTTTTCTGATGTCTTTCTCAGCTGCTTCATTACTGATACGTAGAAAAGGCCTCCACTCCCTACTGAGGATTGAATCCAGTCTTCCTATAGCACCAGCCCTTTATAAATCTTTTTAAGTTTTATTTTTGTGTTTATTTTGAGGCAGGGTCATGGTTAATAGCTAAGTTGCCCAGGCTGAACCTGAACTTGTGATCCTCCTGCTTCAGCCTCTGACAGTGCTGGGATTAACAACAGGCACTTACAGCTAAACTGTTGATTTTTTTAAATGTTGATTTTGTGTCTTGGATTATGAATTATTTTCAAAGGCAGAAATTCTGTGCTGTTGATATTTGAGTCCATCTTGTATAATCATTATATAATTGGCATTGGATACATGTAGAAATGTATATAAATTTAGTTTGATACTAAATATGTAGTTGTCTCAACCTTACAAGAATTCTGTCACTCAGATGTACTCCCCTCTTCCTCCTTACCCCAGTCCTTACTGGGGATTGAATTCAGAGAGCTGTGTACCCAGACCCAGGCTTTCCTCCACACCCCACCAGTGGCCCTGGAGATTAAACAGAGGGCTTTCACACTAAATTACAACCTCAGGGCTCATTCCTTCATTTATTATTTTGGGACAGGATCTCTGAATCACTAAGTTACCCAGTTGGGGGTCAAATTTGCAGTTCTTCTACCTTAGCCTCACTGAGTACTAGAATTACAGGCCTAGGCCACCATGCCTGGCTCCAGCCCTTTTTAAATTTTCATTTTGAGACAGGGTCTCACTAAATTGCCCACACTGGTTTCAAATTTGTAATCCTTCTGCCTTAGCCTCCCAGGTAGCTGGGATTACATGTGTGCATCACTGTTTCAGCTGAGATATGCAGTACTGTTTTAATATTCATAAGATCCCTTTCATCAGGGTTCCAGTTGATATTTCTGCTTTATTTTTTGTTGCTCTACTTGCCACTTTTCTCCTTTTGCATAACCTTGGCTCTAGGCATACTGCTTCCTAAACATGTACTTCACTGCTGCCATGCTTTTTCTTTTCTCTTTTCTCTTGTCTCTTTTCTTTTCTTCCTTCTTTTTTTTTTTTCATTCTTTATTCCTGAATCCTTTGCCTCGCCTTCTCATGCAACCCATTTATAAGGATCCCTCAATTGCTACCACCTGCTCAAGGAAGGTTTTCTTGAGTAACTAGTCAGGTTTCCATAAACCACTTTATAGATGAACTTACATCTCTTTTAGGCCACACTCATCGTATTTCATGAAGTATGTAATATGCTCTTCTTATGCCATTCTCTCTTCCCACCTGCATTTATAGTCTTAGCTTCCTGAGGTCAGGGATGTTGGTGATGTATGCAAAGATATTTTGGATATATTGGAGCTGTCCATAAACATTTGTTTAAATAAGTGATAATTAGATCTATGTGGTTTTTTTTTTTTTTTGGTTATGTGTTTTTTGAGGTTGAAAGTATTACAGACGTTTTTTTTTTTAACAGACATTTTCTAAACTGAAGATAATACACCTTAAAGAGGAATTTCAGTAAACATTATTTGTAGAATAAAACTTCAAATCCAGAATCACAGCATATTGGATTTTATGGGCATTCTTTTATAGTTTATATATTTTTAAAAAAAATTTCATAGTTTATATTTTTTTAATGCATAGGTGTTTTGTTTTTGTTTTTTGAGACAATTTCCTTTGTAGTCCGAATTATCCATAAACTTACTATATAACCCAGGAGACTCCAACTTGGAGCTATATAACCCAGGAGACTCCAACTTGGAGCAATCCTCTTGCCTCAGTCTCCCAAGGGTTGGATTATAAGAGTGTGCTGCCATGATCAGCTTTAGACCTTCATGTTTTATTGTTTCTTTCTGTGTGTGTGTGTGTGTGTGTGTGCATGTACATACAAGCTCATGCAAATGTGACACAAGATTGAACCCAAAGTCTTTATACTGAGCTACATTGGCAACCTTTTTGTTTTTTATTTTGAAACTGAGTCTTGTTAAGTTACATGTTGCCCAGTTTATGCTCAAACTTGGGATCATCTTGCCTCAGCCATCTAGGCATGGATCACCATGTCTTAGCTAGTACTTAGTTTTGTATCTATAGTTGATTATTATTTGGTCATGTATTAAATGTGTATTTTCTTATTACAGTATTTGTGTCTGTGTTTGTTTTATTCCTCATCAGATGTTCTTTCTATGTGCTTACCTTCATATAAGTCCATAACATGAATTGCAGTAGTCTGTTAACTTGTCTGTGTCCCCCTTCAGAGGTCATATTATTCATCATCTTAGTATCTGAAAGGTGCCAATAAATGTTTAAGTAACAAAATTGTTTCTTAATTAATATCATCACTTTTCATTTTTTAGGTAAGCCTCAGATAGAAAACTTTGTTTTAGCTAATGTACAATAATTACAAAAATAATTACAAAAATTCAAAGAGTACCCCATTGTTTTTCTTGAATGGAATATTACTATTCTGGTATATCATCAATTGATTTCTAGAATAAGCTTAACTCAGGCACACTCCTAAAATGTTAGCATTCTGGGAGGCTGAGGCAGAAAGTTCAAGCCAAGTATTTTAGTGACTTATGAGACCCTGTCTCAGAAATAGAAAAAGGGTTGAGGATGTATCTTAATATGAAGGAAGGCCTGGGTTTAATGTCCAGTACCACAAAACAAACAAAACACTTAAAACCTTTATTGTTTTTTTTTTCAGAATAAGAAAGCCAGATGTGTGGTAGTACATGCATTTATTTCTAGCACTCAGGAGTCTGAAGTAGGATTGCTGCAAGTTGAGGGTAGCCTAGACTACACTGTGATTTCAAGAGCAATCTGAACTATATAACAAGACCCTACCTCCAAAAAATACAAACCTATTATAAATTTACAGTGTTTTGCAAGTTTATTATCACAATAAATGATACTACCCAAACTAATGTTATATCATTCAGGTAATCTACTTTTACAATTCAGTTGGTCAGTTTTCTGTAGTTATCGCTTCTAAATTCTTAGGTGATAATTCTGATATTCAAGAAATTAATTCTAAGATACATGCTTTCACTTTTATTGTCTTTGAAATTGAGATGTGTCTAGGCAAGTTTGCCAGACTTAGAATAGTTGTTATTGCTTGTGTGTACTGAAACTTAGTTATATATATATTATAATCACTTTAATGAGGCTGTATAGATTGTTACTATTACACATTTATTTACTGTTTAAGTGTCACCCAAAAGATTACAGTGTTATTTGGCATTTAACTGAAAGTTACTGAGTGTGCAGGATTATACAAAAATGGGAGCAGTAAATTGAATTTAGTGAAGCAAATATTTGTTGTTAAAGATATGATACAATTCTACATTGTATCACACAATGCAAAGCAACAATCAAGTATTCTATGAACTAAGCAAAATGCCTTATGACAAAACCTATCAAATCTCTTAGAATAAACCTAACTCTAAATAAATTTAAAATAATTATATGAAGGTTTGAAATGTCAATGTAATTGGCAGCATTTTTCTTTATTGTATATCACCAAATGATGTTCCTTATAATGAAATGTGGATTCTATATTTTCACTGTATTTTATGTGTTTCATTTGATAAATAATCATGCATCCATATAAAAGCAGAAGGCATCACTCTTCTAATTGAATGATTCAAGTATATATTAATATTCCTTAGTCATATGTCTAAAGCTGAATATCAAGTATGTTCTAGAGAAGTTATTTAACTACCTTACTTTTTGGCCAGTGCTTTTGTCCACATCATATAGTCCTCCATGTGTGCAGTCTCATAAATTGGAAAAATAAATTTTTCTATTTTTCTATATTTTATTTTATCTAAAGTGATATATTTATTAGTGAGATATTTATTATTATTAAATATTATCATGATTGATAAATTGTCACTTTTTCAGGTGAAATTATTCTGGGTCTGGTGGTTCTTATTTTGTAGAACTTTTAAAACCATTTGTACATTTAAAACTGTTTTGGTGCCAGAGATGGAAGCCAGTGGTTCCTTTGAGACAAAAATCTTGTTAAATTGCCTATGCTAGACTCAGTCTTGTGGTTCCCTTGCCCCACTTCACAAGTTGATGGATCATAGGCATATACCACTGTGCCTGGTATAAGTAGAATTCTTTTAAAAATTTGACTTCTCAAAAAAATAAATAAAAAGTAAAAATAAAAATTTGACTTATCGCTGGGTATTTAGCTCAGTGGCATAAGCGCCTGCCTGGTAAGCGCTAGGTTGTGAGTTCAATCCCCGGTACCCTCCCCCGCTCCCCAAAGTTTAAATTTGAATTCTCAGATTAGAAGTTCTGAAAAGTTTCTTTAGCTCTCTGTTAATTTTTGAATAAAGTAGTCTGTAGAGGATCATGTACCTATAGTTGTGGTTCTCTATGCAAGACAAGAGGGGCAGAATCATAAATTATCTTTGTAAGAATATTTGGAATAATGCTGGAACTTAGGGCGCCGAGCCAACCAGTAAGCAGCCTGCCGCCCTGGAAAGTGACTGTGGTGTGGGAAGCCTCGGCCACCCCAGGGCGGGGAAAGCAGAAGCAAGAGCGTCTCCTGAGATCCGCACCATGCTGGAACTTAGGGGGCCGAGCCAACCAGTAAGCAGCCTGCCGCCCTGTAGAGTGACTGTGGTCTGGCAAGCCACGGCCACCCCAGGGCAGGGAAACCAGAAGCCAAGAGCGTTTCCTGAGATCCGCGCCATGCTGGGACTTAGGGTGCCGAGCCAACCAGTAACCAGCCTGCTGCCTACTGGGTCGCAGGCTTAGAATCAAACATACCACACACACACACACACACACACACACACACACACACACACGCTCCCCCGTAACAATTGGGATCCAGGGATCTGGGTATCTCTTAGTAGATGACCATATTTGGTACAGCAAGTCAGGGGAGTTTCCTTCTACTATCTCTGAAGGCAGATATTTTTATCGCCGTTTTGCTTTGTTTGGTGTTGCTCTATTCAATACTGTGTTGATGTGTTGTATAATGTTGTGTATTTCTTTGATTTTGCTCTACCTAGTAGAAGAACAACTTTTGTGAAGACAACGAGATATATAGTGTTGCCTGTTACTGTTGTCCTGGTGACCTGCTGTGATGTTCTGTGCCAATTTCACTATACTGTCTCAGTTGGCTTTATTCCATCCTTTTTTTTCTGTTTGCAGCTTCACTGTGTGTTCACTTTGTTTGCCTTAATTTTGTAACATGAACAGCTATTTCGGGGAGTATGTGGTTTGTCAACTAGTGATTTATGGGTTTTTTTGAGGTTTTGTATTCTTTCTACCCTTTTTTCTGTATTGCTTTTTTTGTCTCTTTAAATAAAATTTTAAAAAAAAGATATATCATGTGCAGATTCCAAAAAAAAAAAAAAAAGAATATTTGGAATAATGCAAATCTAGAACAATAACAGCTGTTTAAAAGCAGGTAACTTAACTGTATCATTTTTACACATATGGGGTATTTGTGTGTGTGTAATACACATAGATACGTGAATAATTGGCTGTCTGTATCCTAGGGTTCTCCATTAAAAGATTCAACTAGTTACAGATAGGTTTAGAAGAGAAAGATTACATCTGTACTGTATAATGTACGACCTCCTCCCCAACCCATGGCATTCCTTAATCAATACAGTAGAATAACCATTGTGTAGCATTTATATTGCATTAGATATTATAAGTTAGCTAGAGATGATTTATGGCATATAGAAGTGAAGGTTATTTGTAAATGCCAGATCATTTTTTATAATTTATGGATTTTCGTATTTGGGTGTTAGGGTTGTGGAACCAGTTCCTCTATGACACTAAAGGAGTATAAACATTTTTTTCTTGACAGTCATAAGACTAGTGTATTGGTTAGTTCAAGCTACTACTTATTTTTTTCTTTCTTAGCATTTGCACGCTTTAGTAAATGCTGTATAAGCAACTCATATATTGCAAGTGATTTAATAGTGTGATCTTAGGGATGGAGTAGTGATTATAACTGATAATCAGAAAGTGCTTGCTTTTGCTTTACATATTTCTAAGCAGTTTTACTGTGAAGAATGCTGCTTTTCTATGGAAAATGAGCAAAAGGAGCATGGTAGAAACATGTGAGACTGTCTCCCAACATTTCCCCCAGCACATGTGTATGCTGTTTGTCTGCTGACCAGGTGACTTCTACTTGATTCCGGTCCAGCTTGTGCAATTGCTTTTCTTTTATTTTTATTTGTACATATTTGAAGTATATACTAATTGCATTAATTGCAGGAAATTGGTACATGTGCCTAACACATCTTCGTTCTTTTTATGTCTCCTTCCTGCCCCGCTTTCTCTTCCTCACTCCATCTCTTGGTGCACTTTACTCTTCTTGATGCAGTTCACATATGTTCTATGTGATAACAGGTTATCTATCTGCTCTAGAAATCTAGAGCGAAAGAGTAGAATATATCTGAGAAGGTCTGATATTAGCTATTTTAAAAAAATATAATATGGAAGTATAATATGTATTTTACATCTTGGCTAGACTTGTTGTAGTGATAGCCATTTAATGTGGGAGAAAATGTCACATACTCTCCTTAAGTTTGCTTTACATTCTTTCATCTTAAAAGTAAATTTCAAAATGAAGTAATATGCATTAATGCATTATTATTTTTAAATGTCCACTGCACGTGGCTCCTTCTCCCTCCTTTTCAGGAATTTCAGGAGTATTTTCAGTGAATTATTCTACAAAGATTAGTTTTTATGTTTTTAAAATCACACAAGCTTTGTTTACATAAGTTCAGTGGATACTTGTTAAATTGCTTTTGTTCTTATTTTTCTAGGATTCTGACATTTTATGACATGTCATTATCTAGAGCAATAATGAACATTGGCCTGTTTTGGATTAGTTGATGACCTTAAGAAATGATCCAGTAATACCTGCGACAGAGAACCAGAATATACTCCATTTGGAGTGAACAGCTGAAGTTATTGCTGAATTTTCAAGATGACAGATCCAATGATGGACTTTTTTGATGATGCCAATCTTTTTGGTGAGACCTTGGAAGGTTTGTCAGATGATGCATTTGTACAACCTGGACCTGTTTCACTAGTTGATGAGTTGAACTTGGGTGCAGAGTTTGAACCTTTGCACATAGACTCACTGAATCATGTTCAAGGTACTCCAACACATCAGAAGATGACTGATTTTGAACAGTTAAATCAATTTGATTCAATGAAGTTTCACCAAGTTAATCAATCTTTTGGTAGCCCAGCTGAACATGTGTTATCGCCACACTCTCAGTTTAATTGTTCTCCAATTCATCACCCCCAAAACCAACCCAATGGTTTGTTTCCAGATGTAGCAGATGGCAGCCCAATGTGGGGCCATCAGACAGCTACTAACATTTCTAATCAAAATGGATCTCCTTTTCATCAAGGACATTCGCACTCTATGCATCAAAGTAAAAGCTTTGTTGCACACCATGACTTTGCCTTATTTCAGGCCAATGAACAACAAACACAGTGTACTTCACTACGCTCCCAGCAAAACCGGAATAATCTTAATGCAGGCCAAAATTCTCTATGCCAGTCTAAAAATTTTATGGATGTTAATGTTTCTGGTCCACACAGAGTCAGTGTTAACCATCCACCACAAATTACTAATGCATCTACTTCACAACAGTCCCTTTCAATGCAATTTTCTCAAACGTCAAGTCCTTCAGTACACTTTCTAAAGTGTAGTAGTCATCAAGAAGGAAATTTTAATGTACCTTCTCCAAATATGACTTCTTGTTCTGTCAGTAATTCACAGCAATTTTCTTCACATTATTCCTTTTCCAGTAATCATATATCACCAAATAGTCTCCAGCCCTCTGCTGTTCTTACACCCAATCATACAAATCAGACTTTATCTGATTTTACTGGAAGTACTTCCTTTTCACCTCATAGGGGAATGAAGCAAGAATCCACTCAGCATATCCTGAACCCCAGTACATCATTGAATTCAAATAATTTCCAAATGTTGCATTCGTCACATCCTCAGGGTAATTATAGCAATTCAAAATTATCTCCTGTGCACATGAACTTTCCAGATCCTGTTGACTCGGGAACTCAAATGGGCCACTTCAATGATCATGTAGAAACTAATGGCTTTTCATCTTTGGAAGAGAACTTACTTCATCAAGTGGAATCACAAACTGAGCCCTTCACAGGACTTGACCCAGAGGACCTCCTTCAAGAGGGGCTCCTTCCCCAATTTGATGAGTCAACATTTGGACAAGATAATTCAAATCATGTTTTAGATCATGATCTTGATCGACATTTTACTTCACATCTTGTAGCACGGCCTTCTGATATGGCTCAAACTCAGTTGCAGTGTCAGGCTCGGAACTGGCATTCATCATTTTCTAATCATCAGCATTTACATGACAGAAATCGACTATGTTTACAGCGACAGGTATGTAGCTTTTTGTTTGTTTGGTTTTTGGTGATTAGGTCTAGAATGGCTTTTACTCATGAGTTAATTTTATGTGAAGTCTTTTCAAGATTTCTTGAACTTGGAATTCTACTGAATATACATATTTTGACATAGGTTTAGCTTGCTTTAAAAGTCTTACTGAAAGTAATTCACCGATGTGCTCAAAGCAATAGACTAACTTTTGTGTTTACAAAATTAATAAGGTTTTAAGATCTCTGTAGTACCTTTAAATTAGGTTTACCTTTTTTTTTGTATACTGAGCATTGAATCCACGAGCACTTTACCACTGAGCTACATTCTCAGCCCTTTTTATTTTTTATTTTGAAACAAGATCTTACTAAGTTATCCACACTGGTCTCGAACTTTCTGTCTTCCTGCCTCAGCATCCAAAAAGCTAAAATTACAAGTATGCATCATCAAGCCTAGGGTATGATTACTTTTAACAGGTTATTTTATCAAAAACAAGGAAAAACATAAATGAGAATAAAACAGACTAAGAAAACTTTATGGCAAATATGATACATGTAATATTAATATCCTTAAAAAAGTCAATAAACATTGATTAGTAAAACTTAAGCTCTCAACTGACAACAAGACTAATGAGCACATAAGTTGAAATTTGTAGAAGAAGGAAAGGAATTAACAAAACCAGAATAATACGTAACTTTAATAATAAAAATTTAATAAATATTTTCTTTTCTACATACTTTAAGCCAATTTTTAAAATGTTAACACATTCCAGGCATGGTACCACATGTCTGTAATTTGAGCACTCTGAGTCTAAGGCAGGATAATCACAAGTTTGAGTTCATCTTGCACAACTTAGAAACTTAGTGAAATCCTGTCTCAAAATACAAAAGGGCTGGGGATTGTATAGGACAAGTGGAAATAGCATAGTTTGTTACTATATCCCCATGAGATGGGCTATTACAAGTATTAAAAAGACTTTGAAGACTAATACTGTGAGTTTGTTAATTATGAGAGGAAAATCATAATTCAAAATTAAGATTACATAAAGTGGTTCAGAGTACAGGCTGTGTGTGGTACCAGACCGTATGAGTCCAGGCTTCTCTTACTAGCTGTGTTTTATATATTTATGTCTCTTTTGTTCTCACTTTTAATATATGAAATACGAATAGGATCCATCAGTATGGCTTAAAACTAACAGTCGTAATATAAAAGTGCTCAGGACTGTACTTAGTTTATAGTTATAAAATAATAATAAATGTTTTTATAATTACACTTTTTTGTGGTATTGGTAATTAAATCCAGGATTACTTTATCACTGTGCTACATCTCTAGGCCTTTTTAATTTTTATTTTAAAACAGGATCCCACTGAGTTGCCCAGGCTGGCTTTGAACCTCTGATCCTCCTACCTCAGCCTCCTGAGTAGCACCAGTCCTTCCAAACTAATTATACCCTTTTCTCCCATAGTAATATGAAAATATGCATGTGAAAAAATGCCAGAAATAAGTTGTTTAAGGGTAGTATAATTATACTTTTTTATATTAGTTTTCTATAATTTTGTGGTGTTTTTTTTTCCCCCCTGGGAATGAAACTTAGGACCTTGTGATTGCTAGGCAAGCGTTGTGTCACATCTTATTATTAAAGACATGAAATGCATTAATGCTGGGCATAGTGGCACATGCCTGTAATCCTGGTACTCCAAAGGCCGAGGCGGGAAGATCACTGAGAATTCAAGGCCATCCTGGGTTACATAGTGAATTCTGAACTATATAGTGAGAACTTGTCTCAAAAAATAAATACAAAAATAAAATGAATTAACCCTTGGTTATCTATGAGAAACAGTAGACATTATAACATACCATGGTTCTTGAAATTGAATGTTGAAAACCAATTTTTTTAATATCAAAACTTTAAAATATTTGAAGAGCAAATCTTTATCTTTTCCACTATATCTGTTTTAATTCTATTTCAAATAATATTTCAAACACAGTTTTGGTAATGTCTGGACAGATGTAGAGATACTTAAAAGGCACTTGAGAAACCCGTCTCCCCTTCTTGTGATGGGAGTTGAATATTATGATTTTGCTCCCTCTACTGGAGGAGGATCAAACATCTTATAGAGATCTTACAAGAAAATTTCTTACTGGGTTTGAACTTACTTCATTTATCCACCTTGTATGTAGACTTCCAATAAGTTGTAGTAATCACTTTGCCCATTGTATAATTGAAGTTATAAACCATAAAATTTGTTAACTTCTTAATTTTGTTTCTCTAAGGCCAGTTATATCATTTTAATTCATCTTTCTTTTCTCCTGTACTTTCATTATCATCAGTCTTTGCATCAAGACACATGGTAATGATAGTGGTTTCTTTTTAAAGCTTAGTGTTATATACCTTTCCCATTTTAATTTTATATTACTCTACCAAGAAAAAAATTTAAAAACTCAAATTATTTGAAGGCTGGACATATTTCCATGATTAGCCAGGCTATGTGACAGTTGATGGCTTAATTCTTCCTACTGTGTAAAGCAGTTCTAGACCCTAGAAAGATGGGAATAGATTATAATTGTTTTTAAAAGTATACTACAAAGTGGATGGCTTATTATAAGCCGTGTTATAAAGCAAGGAGGAGTGTAGAAGTAAAAGAGGGTCATTTTTTTTCAAGATAAAACATTTCTAAAAAGTACCACTCCATAATTGTTTTCCCAAATGGTGTAAAATCTCAACATGAGCTTTAAAGTAGTGTTTTCTGTGAGGGACTAGTAATTGCCTGGTAAAGGAAGGGAGTGAGTATCTTGACCATCAGCGCCCTGGAGGCTAGAAATGGGAAGTTTATTGTCCAGTGGCTATGAAAGTGAGCTGAAGCTTGATTGGTACTCAACTGTCTAAGAGGTTTTTTCTGCAGGCAGACTGCTCATGTTCTTCTCACTTCACCAAATAAACTGTTTTTAAAGGCACTTGGGAAGTAGTTCCGCCACCTCTCAGGTAGGAAGGCTCAGAATGGAGTCATCGGTACAGCTGCCTTCTAGGTCATCATGGAATTCTAGAAAGCTGGACAGCCTGTAGTAGTAGACAGAGGCTACTGTACTGCTGTGAAATATCAGTGAAGATACAAAGCATGTGTCAGATTTTCTAGGATGGAAATGTTCATGAATCTGAGCAGCATAAAAGCCGTCTCAGTGATATACCTAGCCCACTGTGGTGACCTTCACAATGGTAAGTGCATGGTGGGCACAACATTCCTCAAGCCAAGACCCCAGAAATACTTCTCTAATCTGCTGCTGCTGCTGCTGCTGCTGCTTAGGAGTGGCATAATGGTTCCACTGTGCCACAATGATGGCAGCATGCCTAGGCTACCAACTGTGGAGAGATAGATGAGCCTAGGCTGTGAGAAGCACAAAGGAGTAATAGAGCCAGGAGACAAAGCTTCTTGCAATTAGTAGAGCAACCCTAGAATGGTCCAGTTTGGAAAAAGTCTATGAAACTTTTCCTAAATGGCAATAGAAAGTGTGGAAGATCCAGAACCTGAGGCAGAACACTGCACCCCAAAAGAGCATCTCCCAAGCCACCTTCTCCTGTTGAAGGACCATGGGGAACCGACATGATCAAATATTAGAAAACCAAATAGATGGGGCCAGATGCTACTAGTTTTTGGGTCCATGCAAAAGATGCCCTTGTTGGCAATTACTCACTTGCCTTTTTCTTCTAGCAGGAGTGCAAATTCAGCCAGTTCTACCAAGTTAGTTTCCTTGTTACTGGCAGGAGCACCATTGCCTTTTGCTACAAGTCCTTTGTGGGAAGATACCTGACTGGTACCTCAACATCCTGTAGCTACAGGTTGGGCAAAGAAGGGGTCTCACAGCCCAAGGGGGCAGGGATCTTCCAGTGCTGGCAGACAGAGAACTACTGGGAGTCAAGAGACAGTGAGGATCTTTCATCCCATGCTTAGGTAGGATGCTGTTTTGGAGACAGCCTGAATGTAACACAGTGGGACGGTCTGGAGATGTTTACAGCTCTACAAGCTGGGTCCCTCCCGCGCTGCCTGGGTCATCCTGAGTCTGTGTGCTGAAGCCCAGACCCTGTCCCTGGAAAGCTCCAGGGAAACTAAGCACAGCCAAGGTCACCTGCTCTATTTCATCACACTGGAGACCTGTGGCTGAGTGGCCCCAGTCAACATGATCTTGATCTTAGGTGCCCTTCGCATGCCAGAAGGGGTACCTGTTTTTTTTTTTAATTCAAATTTTTCTGAAGATGTTTTCCTGTCTTTAAAAAGTAGTAATGTCAGGTTGGGAATTTAAGTGCTGTCCTAGTAGGCACTGGTTTCAATCCTTAGCACAGAATAAAAACTCAAATTCTGAAGGAATGGTAGTATAAATAAAGTAGTCTCTACTGGTAGCTTATGGATACATGGTTATCTATTTTTTAAAAAAAATTTTTGTTTTTATTTTGTCTTAAGACAAGGTCTCACTGTAGTCAGCCTGGCCTTAAACTTGCTGTATAGACCAGGCTGGCCTGAAACCTATAGCCATCCTCTTGCCTCAGTCTTCCAAGTGCTGCAATTACAGGCATATACCACCATGCCCAGCATGGAAGAGAAATTGTTTTTAGACACATCATAGGTAGTTTTTTAAAAATCAGCTTATCCTATACTGATAAATTAATAAAAATTTAAATCTCTCCCCTTTTGCTTCATAGTGTTCATCTTATTACTTGGCTTTTACTGATTGTTTTATTATGTCCAAAAACTTACAAAGCGTAGTGTGCTTGAATTACTTTGTTTATTTAACTAAGTCCAGGGCTTGCTTCAGCAGCAGTATACTCAAATTGGAACAATACAGAGAAGATCAGGATGGCCCCTATGCTAGGATGACATGTAAATTTGTGAAACAGTCTGTATTTTTTTTAAAAATCTGTTCTCAAGTTTCCTGTAACTTTTTTTTTTCCCGTATTGGTGATTGAACCTAGGGCTCTGTGTGTGCTACATAACAGCTCTATCCCTGATGTTCATTCCTAGCCTTTAAATTTTTTTTAATTTAAATGTAAGGTTTTGCTAAATTGCCAAGGTTGGCCTTAAACTTGAGGTTCTCTTGCCTCAGCCTCCAGAGTATCTGGGATTACAGGTTCAAATTTCTTATGCATTTTAGTGTTAAAAGTGGTATTTGAAATCTCAGCACTCTTGAAAATTGTGGCAGTAAGATTACAGATTCAAGCCCAGGCTGGGCAATTTAGTGATTGAGCAAATTTGGCTATTAGAGTGTGGGGGTCAATTTGATTGGCTCTGGGTTCCGCTGGAGGGATTGGTGGAGCACACTTCTGGGTGTGTCTGGGCGGGTCAAGAAGGCATGGCCCTGGGATCCTTATCTGTCCCTCGCTCCTTTCTCTGGCCCTGTTCCCCTGCTCTGCTTCCAGGCTTTCCTGAACTGAGCAGTTTTGCTCCACCATGCCCTTCTGCCATATTTCTGCCTTGGAGCCAGATGACCATGGACTGAAACCCCTTAAAATTGTAAGCCAAATTAAACCTTTCCTTCTTCAAATTGGGGATGTGGGGGGTATCGTGTCTAGCAATGGGAAAACTGACAAATGGAAAACCCTGTCTGTTAACTTTTTTAAAGACTGAGAATGTAGCTTAGTGGAAAGGCCTTGGGTTCAATTCCTAGTACCACAAAAATGTGAGATTTGGGTTTTGTTTATTGTGCTGGTATAGAGGAAACATGGAATGGTGGACGGGGAGTAGTGAGTAGGGAATTATGTAATGGATTACATATCATTTTTATATTTACTGAGTTGTAGGTCATAAATCCTAAATATGTGAAATTCAGATGGTTTAATCTGTAAAATTTATGACAGATTTTGACAGTATGTAAGTTGTTTTTGCCCTTGAAATATTTGGCAAGTTCTGGATGGTTAGGGTACTATTGACTGACACATATCAATAAGGAGTTGTTAAAACATTGTGATGCCTCCTTAGATAATACAGAAAAAAATTTGGGGGGTTTTTAAAAAATCATTTTCTGTAACTAATAATAATTTCAAAATTAATATAAAAGAAGTTTAGGGATTTAAAATAATAGGATGACATACTTTTTTAGTTCATAAAAAATAAATGAGCTATAGTTTGTTTTGGGTCCCACTGTCTCCCTATATAGAGCAGCTCAATGGACCCTATCTCCTATAGTTTGTTATAACTTAAGGTATTCTTTAATTTGCTGGCTGAGAAATCACTGATTTTTTAAGAACTCTAGAAAACAAGAATAAAGATGTTGGATGGTTAAGGACTGTTCCTAAGCTGTGTTTTCTTACTCCTCAAGTGAAGTGGAATAATTGTAGATACAATTTCGAATATCTTAGCATATACCTTGAAATCTTTTATCAATTGTGAAAAAATACTGATGAGATCATTTCTCATATATTTGACTCTAGAATTTAATTTCTTAAAAATAAGTCTGATAGCAAGTATGAGGTCCTTGAGTTCACTCCCCAATACCAAAAAAAAAAAAAAAAAAAAAAAAAAAAGTCTGAATGCCAAGGAGAAAGGCTTGCAATTTGGGTAGCAAGTATTTCTAAATATTTATATCTGCAAACAAGCTAGAAAATACTAGCTTATCCTCATTTTGAACTTTTAGAGCAAAGGAATTTTGAGAGAATAACACTAAAGTTTTCGTTACTTTCAAGACAAATATTTTCCGCTTATTTTATAACACACTGTTTAGGTTTTGTCATAATTGTCAAGTAGAAATAATGTGGAGCACTGTGTGATCTTTTAGTGTTTGTAAGTTTAGTAAATAAATTCCATACCAGTGAATTATATAGGATAGGGCTGAACTAGCAACTAAAACAGGAAATAGAATTAGGACATGCTTGTGCGTAATGCCTTGCTGACATTTTTATTCCAATTGTTTTTTTAATAGTTCAGAAACTTAAAAAACACCCAAAGACAAGTTGGGCAGGGCATCCATGTTAGGCATATTTTAAGGTACTCTTTTTTTTTTTTTTTTGATAAATTTCATTCATGATTGTTATAACTAGATCATATAGAAAATGGATGGAAAATAAATTAATTGTAGCAGCATTACCAAAATATAGCCCCTGTTGATATTTTGCTATATTATCTATTAAGATCTATTGTGTTTTTCTCTCATCATCCAATTTTATATTTTTGCATTTTTAAGAAATAAAATTGAGATCATATAATTTTGGAGAAGTTGGTTTTTAAGCTTCTATTAGTATGTTTTCTACATTTTTCAGGTCATTAAATCTTTTTCTGAAAATGATTTTGAGTGGCTGAACAGTTTGCTAGTAAAAGGTTAAAGTACAATATAAAAGATACTTAATGTAATTAAAACTTGTATATGTCACGTGTATTAATAACAGCAGGTAGTACTACTGTACACAACAATCCTTTTATTTTGACATGATGGTTTCTGTCAGTTCAATTGAAAGAAGAGTGAGAGACAGAAAAGTTAGTTATGAGCTTCAAATCACACAACCAGTGGCCATAGTGCGTCAAACTCAATTGGAGTCCATTTTCACTTTACCTCAAAATATGTTATTGTATTAAACAACAACAATAATAATGTACTAAATGATTTCCCCTTCTTCCTATTAAAAATTATAGTGATTAAAAAAAAAGCTTGCTTTAAACCTTGTTTTTTGTTTTGTCTTTTTCATGACCGAGATCGAATTCAAGGCTTTGGTCAAGTGCACTATCAACTAAGTTACATCACTAGCCCTTTTTCAGATTTTATTCTCAAATTTTAAACCCCAGCCCCCAGGTTTCAAAAACAAGACAGAAGGAAATCCCCAATAGTTGCCACAGTATACACTCCAAATAAATTCCCAGACCACCAACCCCAGGCCTGGAGAATCAATCAGACAGCACAAACATCAAACTATTACTTTCACCTCAGTTGCTGTCATCTCAGCCTGAGTCCTCCAAATCAGCCAGTTACTTGGGTGGGGGCCGGGAGAAATGGGATGGGATGGGATGGGATGGGATGGGATGGGATGGGATGGGATGGGATGGGATGGGGTGGGATGTTCTGATTTCCCAAGCTGTGCACTCTGGCTCACGGTGGGAAGAAATACTTTGTCTTGCTGAGTCTCTTTCTGATCCCCATGGCAGAGCCCCTATCATAATAGTTTTAGAAAAATTACTCCTGTAAAGTTTTTCATCTGTTACATGTGAATATATATTTCTGGGGTTGCTTCCTTTCTTTTTTCCTTACAACCTTGCCCCCTTCCTTCCAGCCTCCATGTTACACGTTGCCCAGCTTGGCCTGAACCTCCTGGCTCAAACCATCTTCCCATCTAATCTTCCCATGAAACTGGGACTATGATGTGTGCCATCATGCTTAATTAACTTTTTCTTTCTGGAAAACTGTTGGCTAAAACTGAGGTAACTTTAATGGACTTGCGTAAGAAGGCAAGTGCAGTGCTAAGAATCTTCTTAAATATCTTTTATCTTGAGTGAAGATAAGCATGAGATGGATTATAAATATTCAAAAACTATTGAGAATTTTTTTTTCTTTTTTGATACGTGGAATTGAACTTACGACCTCGCGCTTGCCAGGCAGGCACTTATGCTGTTGAGCTAAATCCCCGGCCCCCAACAACAATATTTTTGGTAGGGAGACACTGAAATGTAGAGAAGTCATATATTTAAGTTTCAGTTCTATGGATTTAAGTGCATATCAGCACCATTCTGATATTTATTAATGTTATGATTATTAAAACAGGCATCCATAATGAGTATGAAAGCCACACTTTTTAAAGTTTCTTATTTTAGAATGTTGATAGTTAAAAGATAGGGATAAATAGCATGCTAATCATAAATTTTTTTAAAGAACATTTCTTATGATGTAACTTATGATATATTTAAGCAAAAATTAGAATGATTATATGAAACTTTTGAGAATGAACAAACCAGTATGATCATAAATATTGGTAAAGATTAAAACTAAAAAAATTAATTTTTGCTCAGATAACATGTTAACTTTATTTATTTGAGACAGGGTCTCACTAGTTCTGACTGGACTTGGACTTACTATGCAGCCCAAGCTGGCCTTGAACTCAGGGCACTTTTTCTGCTTCAACCTCATTAGTGCAGGGATTGCAGATGTGCACCACTGTGCCTGCTCTACTAATTTTTTTTTTTATGATAGGTTAGATATGCTTCTGAATGTCAAACTGGGCTAAATATAGGCAGGTGAAATGTTTTTAAGACTTTTCTATATGTAAAAGTGTCTCAATATCATACTAGAAGAATTAACATTTTAGCATACTATTTAATATCTTTAGTTGGTAGTAATCTTGAAAAAGTTGTTGATGACAAGGTTTTCTGATTAAAAAAATTTAAAAATTTACTATACCTAATTATCACGTATACTTGATAGAGCTTGTACCTTTTAGTTATATCAGTATTTGCTTTTATTGCAAAAAAAATTGATAGATTTGAGATTAATTTTTATTTAATGATTTTATTCTTAATTGATTAATTTGATTTATTGTAGTACCAGTGTAATTTTTTATATTTTTTTTCTTTTAAAGTTGTTATTAGGGTATGTTTGCAGTATATAGCAATTACATTCATCATGGGCAGCTGGTACAGATACATAAAATTCTATTTACTTCTTTCCTTTTCGTCTTCCTCTCTCTCCTCATTTTTTGGTCCCCTTTGCAAAAGATATGTCTCCCTGTTTCCTGTAACCTGTCTTTTATTTTTCTCTTTAAATTATTGATATGCTAGGTTTCTCAGAGAGAAAAGCCACATAACATTTAAGCTTGTATATCTAATTTCTTTCACTTCACATTGGTCTGAAGATACATCCATTTTCCCTCAAATGAATCAAATTTATCCTTTTTGGCATCGTAGTCCTGTCTTGTATTTAAATACCACATTTTTTTTTTTTCATTTTAAACAAGAAGTTTATTTAAACAGCAAGACACTTAAGTTAAAGGGAAAACTATCTAGGATTCTTTTTTTTAAAGAGTAATTTACTCCTACTTAAAGACAGATTGCCCTGCATGTAACAGCTACGTACAAAAAAGTTATAAAATTGTCCTTGGTTTTACAATGATAAATGAAAAACATTAAAATTCTCCAATCAAACAAGGTATGCAAGGATTTTTATGTTGTCTTTTCCGTTAAAACAGTGAGAGCAAATTAACTTACTGGAATATAAAGATAAGAGCTGATGAGCATGCCACTAATGGAGAAAGGGGATTATCTTCACAGAACCAGTAATTTCCCCATCCCATGTCCATTTGATGTCAATCAAAACATACTGTTGGCCATTTAGTTGAAAGAAAGAAAGAAAGAAAGAAAGAAAAGAAAAGAAAAGAAAAGAAAAGAAAAGAAAAGAAAAGAAAAGAAAAGAAAAGAAAGAAAATGCAATATGCTTGTGCACATACACCAGATACTTTATGTACAATAAAGGAATGGGGAAGGGGTAAATGAAAGAATAGAGAAAACTATACTGTAGTAGTCAGGATGTGGTGGAACCAAATTGAAGTTTTCTAATTGAGAATGTATTCTTGGTCTGTAAGAACAGAGTTCTGGAGTAGAATTGTTGCAGGTTCCCTTTTAGTAGACACCTGTCTGCTGCTGGAACACATCAATTGTATCTTCATCTTCCATTTCCAACTGTGCAGGTGTGTCTGTTTCATTGATTGGCTGTCCATCAAATCGGAATCTGATCTGCCTCATTGACAAACCCTGTCGTTCACAATAGGCTTTCATTAGTTTACTAAGTGGGGTATGCCTCTTAATCTTAAACTGCACCACAGAACCATCCTGCCCCGCCACCTTCAAATTAATATGATCGTTGTTCTCAGTCTTGACTCCTTCCTTGGGCTTTTCGTCAGCCGTAGCGTGCGCCCGAGTCTTCTTAGCTGCCGCTCCACAAAAGAGGTACCAGGTCCGCACAGAACGAGCACACAGGCAGCACCAGGAGCGGCAGAAGAACACCACATTCTTCTTTATGCATTCACTTGTTGATGGACATAGAGTCTACTTCCAAGATTTAGTTATTATGAGTTGTACTGCAGTAAACAAAAGTATGCATGTATCATTGTAATAAGATTTATTTAACTCTTTCTGGAAGATAGATACCTAGAAGGGGAATAGCTGAGTCTTAACAGGAGGATGTGGTTTGGAGACACTTTCATCTAGACTGCCATTGTCTGGAAAAAGAACATTGGTGAGAACTCTTCTTCGTCTGGGTCTGCTGCAATTTCTGTTACCATTTCAATGGTGTGTTTGAATTATAGGATTCTTTTAGGTTCTAGGAGAGCAAATTGTCACATTTTTGATTTTCAGAGAAATCCTGTAGTGCTTATTGAAAATGAGATGCATAATAGTTTGAACTATAAGAAAGAAATCTAGCCTAGTTAAATGAAAAAGTAAATGAAAATTTAGCTGGACAGACTGGCACTTGCCTATAATTCCAGTTACTTTGGAGACTGAGGCAGGAAGACCAAGAGTTTGAACCTTATCTGGGCAATAAGCACTTGCCTATAATTCTAGTTACTTTGGAGACTGAGGCAGGAAGACCAAGAGTTTGAACCTTATCTGGGCAACTTAGCAAGAGACCCTGTCTCAAAAAAATAAAAAGGGTTGGGGATGTAGTTCAATGGTACAGCACCCCTGTGTTTGTCTCCAGGTCCGCAAAAATAAAAATAAAAAAGTAGTTTTTAAAAAACAAAGTCAAAATGATTTGGCCACTTAAAAGTATGAGTTCCTAAAAACAATAATCAGTTTCCAGAACAACCTATGTATTGTTATTCCATGTAGGACAACAGGAAAGTGTGCAAAGTAGAATAAAAGCACTCATATACCCTCTCTCTAGGTTTAACTGATGTAACATTTGTTTTATTTATTTATTTTTATTTTTATTGTTTTTTATTTTAAAGATAGTTATATCCAACAAAACAAAACAGAACCGTCAATCAAAACAAAGCAGCAAAATTGGTACAGAATTTCAAAGCAGAATACTAGGAAAAAAACAATAGGTAACATAGTATATCTTGTTATCTTTACAATAGTTGTCCATTCCATCAGGTATAGGAAAATCCAACCAAAAACAAAACAGAATAAAACCAATCAAAACAATATTCAAGCAGAACAATCAGAACAAAGCAAAACAGAACAATAGTGGATTTAAAGACAAGATAGAAGGGAATCTCCCCTATTTGCTATATTACATACTGTCATCCAGAGATGCTCAGACTGCTGGCCCCAGGCCTGCAAAATCAGAAAATAGAAGCATTTAGTTGCTTTTGTACCTCAGTTGCTGTCAACTCGGCCTGTCCTCCCAAAGCGTGTTGCTTGGCAGTGGTGGGAGGGTGGCTTGATTTTCAGCCTGTGTGTGGGCCAATGGCTGTGACAGGAGGCCCTGACTTTTGCTGGAAGCCATGTGCAGCTTACCAGAAAGGCTGACTGGCTGGCTTCTTGTTTGATCCTTCCAGTCCCAGCATTGCCAATTCTTGGGAGGCGCTGACTTTTCTTTCCCTATCAAGCATTTTTAAGTGAAGGTTTTTGTTTTTAACTTTTATTAGTATGTGTTTGTACAGTCATTGTGGGGAGTTTGTATGTGTATATAAAATACAGTTTCTTTTTATATCCCCTTTCATTTCTTGGTCCCCTTCCTATTTGCAAAATTTTCTATTTTCCTGTTATCTGTCTTCAGTATAGAATGTACAATTACAAATTCTCTGTGATGAATGTGATCATTATGTATATCTAAAGTGTACCAATGAAATGTGTTTAAAAAATAAAAACAAAAAAGTCATCATGTTACAGTGACCCACACATACCCATGTTTACAGCAGCACAATTCAAGATAGGTAAATCTTGGAAGCTCCTCTAAGTCCTTCAAGATGAATGGAAAATGTTATTTATACACGATGGAATATTATTCTGCCATAAAGCAAAAATATGAGTCATTTGGAGGAAAATGGATGCACCTTGAGACAATAATGATAACAGATTAATAAGACACACAAACTTGAATATTCTAAAGGATAAACATTTGTTTTAAATGTTTTCATTAAAAAAATAGCCTACAGATAACTTTTGAAATTCCTAGTCCCATTTATCTTTTTCTGTGCAGAACACTATTCTGATACTGTCACACGTCTTTTCCCTTCGGGTGTAACTTCAGAGGGGTGTGTGTGTGTAGCTCTAGGGAGAGCCTTGCATGCAGTAGCCCATGACTGTAAACCCAGCACTGGGAGGCTTAGGCAAAAGAATAAATTGGATCCCTGTCTGGGCAAATTAGAGACTTGGGGAGACCCTTTCTCAACAAATAGAAAAAGTCTGTGGACGTAGCTCTGGGTTCAGTCTCTAATGCCACTCTCTCCCCACTCCCAATCCAAGGAGGCAAGGGAAAGAAATAGAGAAGAGGATTATTGTCTGATCATATATTAAAAAGAGAGATTTGATGCAAATAGGTAAGACATTAGCATCTATTTAATACCATTTGATGCTTGTCATTTTAGTTTTTCTTTGTTAAAACTGTTGTATATTTAGGGCCATACACGTAGCTCAGTGATAGAGCACTTGCCTAGCATACATTTGGCCCTGGATTCCATTCTCAGCATCACAAAAGCAACTTCAAGAAGAACAGTGATAACTGAAAAAATTATATAATTAGTTATTTGTACTCAATCTTTTTTTTTTTTTTTTTTTTTTTTAGTACCACAAATTGGGCTCACAACCTCGCACTTGCCAGGCAGGTGCTGTACCACTGAGCTATATCCCCGGCTGTTGTATAATTAGTTATTAACAGTAAAAGAAAATAGTGGCTTTGAAGTTGAGTAGCCCTAGGTTTTCTATTCCTTTCTTTTAATTACCTGCCATGTAACGTTGGGCAAATTTGTTAGTCTTTCTAAGCTTTAATATCCTCCATCTTAAATTGTGGATAATACTGGTACCACACATCTAAGATTGTCTTTTGTAGTCATGTGAACTAATAATACATGCCATATTTAGTGTGATAACCTGGCCAAGTTTTTTGAGTATCTATTTTCTAAACTCTTAAAAATATTCTATTTAATCTTTATTAATCATTAGAAGAGATTAACATGACACAAAAAGAAAAGATAAAGGTTTGTTTATGTAATGATTTATGTCATGGATTTTCTTTATTTTCTATTGTGCTGGCAATTGAACCCAGGGACTTGCATGTGTGAGGGAAGTGCCGTATCACAGAGCTACACTCTAGCCCTGGACTAGTTTTAAAAGAAGGGAAAGTATTTTTATTTTAGTGAATGGATGGTGTTGATGGTAAGATTTAAGAAGTCCAAAAGCCAGAGTAAGTGAAAACTTGAGCAAGGAAAAGCCACAATAAAAGTGCTAAATTAGCCTGGTTAGAAGTAGATCAGATTGGAAGCATGACTACAGTGAGCAGTGTGACTCACTGTAGGTGAGATATCCAGTCATTTGAAAGATGTAAAACTAGAAAGCAGAAGATAGAAATTTGAGAGAGTATCTGGTACAGTCATAAGTGATAGCTAAAGCTGTGATACAAGACAATGAAGTAAAAATTGTAGCATGAGAAAACAAGAAATCAAAAAGAAGAAAGGAATTAAAGAATAATTATTTCCAAGACTATGTATTATAGCTGAATCCATAGGTGTAGATTCCAGAAAAAGCCATGAACAGTATCAGAAATTAAAAGGTATTTGAAGATAATAAAAACAGATAAATTATTATTGAATAGAGGTGAGAAGTAATGGATGACTTTGAACCAAATAATTTTTTTTTAAATGGAGAAACAGAAACCAAATCAAAAGAAGTTCATAAGTGGAAAGAAAATGAGGCTATCAGCTGAGATATGTTGTTATGGAAGGAAAAAGAATCTTGAAAGTTGAAAAGTGAAGAAAGCATAAACGTGTAAAATGTTACTCTATTCTAAAACTTTCAGGATTGCAGTATATGTGTAATATACTATTAGTATTGCAAACTTCTGACTATTGTTTTGGCAACCTTAGAAACCATGTCATGATGGCTGGGGACAGTGGTGCACACCTATAATTACAGTCAATCAAAGGCCAAGGCAGGATGATGGTAACTTTGAGTCCAGTCTTGGCAATTTAGCAAAACCTTACATCCAAATAAAAAGGAAATGTGACTGGGCTGTGACTCAGTGGTAAAGCGCCTGTTTAGCATGTGTGAAGCCCTGGATTTGAATCCCCAGTACTAAGGGAAAAAGAGAAAAAAAGTAATGATGTATTTATACATAGAAGGAATTAATTTTGGTGTTTTGTGCAGTCTTACATAGTTTTACTGTACAATTGAGTAAGTCACAACTTGTTTTTTTTTTTTTTTTAATAAGTTACAATTTGTAATTTGACCTAAAGATTATGCAGGAAATGTTATGGGTGAAAAAGGCTTTTGATTAACAGAGCAATTGCTTGGTTTTTATGGAATGTATTAGAAAAAAAAAATTAGAATTTAAAAATATGGTTCTTTAAGTGGTTATAACAATATTTAATCACAGTGTAAAGTTTTTTATTGCATTTGATTCATTATTCTTTTTAAAAAATTGTTCTATCTAGATGTAATTCGCATAGTGTACAATTCACCCACTCACCTTATATAATTCAGTGGTCTTCAGTAGTTTTGTGGGGCTGTACATTCACCACCAGATTCATTTTTAAGACATTCTTATCATTTTCAGAAATCTCATACTTACTAATAGTCACTCTCCATTTTCTCCTATTGCCCCAAAACCCTCGGCAAACACCAGTCTGCTTTCTGAGTATAGCTTTACTTATTCTGGATAAATAAATGGAATCATGCAATATGTAGTCTTTTCTTGATGAACTTTTTCGCTTGCGGTAATGTTTGAAGATTAATTTATGTTATAGCATATAATACTACTTTATTTTTATTTTTATTGCCAAATCATATTCCATTGTATAAATCTGTTTTGTTTTGTTTTTTTTTACTTACTCATCAGTAACAGATACCTCTCTTCACTTTCTGATTATTATGGAAAATACTTCTGAGAAATTCATAAGCAGGTTTTTATTTCTGTTTGGTATATACCTAGGAGTGGAATTACTGGATCATATGAAAATTCTGTTTTTAACCTTTTGAGTAACTTTCAGTTTGTTTTCCAGGGTGACTATGCCATTATACATTCCCAGTAGTACATAAAGGTTCCAATGTTTTCATACTTGCCAATCTTTGTTTTACATGTCTTTTTTGTTATAGGCATCTTGAAAGTGTAAAGTACAATATTGTCCCATTGTAGTTTGACTTGCCTTTTTTTTTTTTTTTTTTTTTTTTTTTTTTTTTTTTTTTTTTTTTTTTTTTTTTTTTTTTTTTTTTTTTTTTTTTTTTTTTTTTTTTTTTTTTTTTTTTTTTTTTTTTTTTTTTTTTTTTTGAGTATCAGGGATCAAACACACAACCTTGCACTTGCTAGGCAGGTACTTAGGCCACTGAGCTAAATCCCTGGCCCTGACTTGTTTTTTCTGGGTTGCTAAATGTCAAGCATCTCTTTCTGGACTCATTGGTGATTTGTTTACATTCTTTTAGAGAAATACCTAGATATTTGTCATGGTTTATGTCGGTGGCCCCCAGGCCTCATGTATTTGCATTGTACATTTGTGACTGGTTCATTGTCTAGTGCTTGGATTGATGGTGTCAGTGCTACACCCTCCTAGGGGGTGGAGCCAGGAATCTGATGTAATGGCAGGAAAAAGGTATGTCTCTCTCTTTTGCCGGTTTCCATTTTGCTGTTTGCAGCCGCCATGAACTGCGGCCTGCCATGCCACCCTGCCTTGGAGCCAACTGAGTATGGACTAAAACCTCCAAAAACTGTAAGAAATAAACCTTTCCTTTCCCAACTTTGGGCATCAGGTATTTTGTCTCAGCGATGAGTAAAAAGTAACTAAGACAATATTTTACTAATTTTTAAATTGGGTTATCTTTTATTATTGAGTTGTAAGAACACCTTCTCCCAGTAACTGGGGATTGAACCCAGGGCCTTGTGCTTTGCCAAGCTAGTATTCTATCACTGAGCTATACCTTCAATCTTGTACAAATTCTTTATATAGTCTAGATGTAAGTCCCTTATATTTGATTTGTAAATGCTTTCCTTAGGAATTTTTAAATATAAAGGATTGTGTCTTCTGCGTATGAAAATAATTTAACCTCTTGCTTTGCAATCTGTATTCTTTAAAGTTTGTTTTTGTTTTCTAATTGCTCTGAATAGAATCTTCAGCACAGTATTGAATAAGAGTGGCAAGGACAGATATCCTCGTCTTGGTTTTAATGTTAGGGAAACCATTTAATCGTTCACCATTAAATATGTAAGTTGTGGAATTTTTGTAGATGTTCTGTTTAGAGGTTGTGCATATTCTAGTCCTCATCTGGTGGGTATACTTACCATTAAGAGATGTTGCATTTTCATAAATTCTTTTTCTGCATTATTTGATGTAACATGAGGTTTTTATTATTCTTTTTTTTTTTTTTGGTCTTTATTTATTCATTTTTTATCGGTACCAGGGATCGAACTCACGACCATTCACTTGCAAGGCAGGCGCTTATGCTGCTGAGCTAAATCCCAGCCCCCAAAAGTTTTTTTTTTTTAATTTATTTTTATCATATTCATTATGTTGAAAAGTTATAATAATTGATTTTCTGATAATAAATTAGCTATTGTATTGTTAATATATATATCCTGTTCTTTATATCTGTCTTGTCTGCTTGTATTTCTCTGTGGACTAGTTTTGCTGCTG
The DNA here is from genome assembly GCA_004027295.1 of Dolichotis patagonum. Lineage (NCBI taxonomy): Eukaryota > Metazoa > Chordata > Mammalia > Rodentia > Caviidae > Dolichotis > Dolichotis patagonum. The sequence goes on from PVJX010000437.1 coordinate 126,629, forward strand.
AGAATATTTGTGGCTATATTAATAGATTGCATCTGTAATTTATTTGCTTTATTTTGGTTTTGGTCTGTAATTAAAATTCATTATTTGTATTAGTGTTTGTTTTTAATAGGTCATCCTGATTGATTGCATTTAACAGAATGAACAACAAACACCAAAGTATTTTTTACAGATTTCAGTTGGAAGTTAATGTATTTGCAGACTGTAATTTTTTTTCTGAATTTTACAAGATAGTTGGAGAGGAATACATTTTTTTCAATTATTTCAAATCACCAAAGTATGTTAAAAGGTGACATGGTCAGCATATCCTACCCTGTATTCAGTTAAGTGGTTTTATGTTTGTATTTTGTATGTGTTTTGTAGGGATAGATTTCAATATTTAAACTATTGTTACACCAACCTTTTATTTAAAATACCCCTGTGTACGCTAAAAGTGCTATCTTGAACTGTATTCTCTCCTCCTCACCTCCTGAATTATAACAAATCACAACACAAGCAACTAAGTTCTAGTCCATATTGATTCCCAAACTTAGTCTTAAGGCCTGCCAAGTTAAAGAGTATGTTATTTATTAAATTCCTCTTGCTAAGATGATAGCAGTACAACTTTCAATTTCTTTATACAACTTTCACTGAGGGAAGGGCTGGTGGAGGTGGGCAGAGACAAACTTAATGTTTTGAGCTTCCAAAAACATTTTGTACTGTAAAGGAAACAAAATGATTTAAGAGGTACAAAGGAATTGTTTTTGTCTACACTGAGTGGAAAGTTTTTCATAATTTTCCTCTTTCAAATCTTATCAACACATTTTCTTCTAGTTCTCTCTATATATTATATATATGTATGTTAAACATTATGACAATGCTCCAAGAAAAAGGAATTCCGGTGTCATCTCAGAATCTTATATGAATCTGACTATTTTAGCATCTCACACTTTGTTGGGCTCTAAGTTGTAAAAATCTGCCCTACACAACTCTCACATCTCTTGTTATGCCTTTGCTTACACTTACTTTCCTCCCTTGAATATTTCACGCTCTTCAATGTTAAAATGAGCTCTTTAAACACAGTTTCAAGTCTTCCTTATCTTCTTTGGTTCATACTGATTTATGTTTCCCCCAAATATCTGAACATTTGTTTTGCTTCGTTTTCTCATGTATCTTGTGTGTATATTTTTATTATCTCTATAATAAGAATATCAACTGTTTCATGGACAGCATTTGATCTTAAGTTTCTTGTCTCTTAACTACAGAGTGTTTTTGTATCTGTATGCAATATGTCTTTAGCAAGTATTTTCTAAATTGGATATCTGGCACTAGCAATAGACTAGCTTAAAATGTAGAAATTAGATAATATAGTTCATAGTGAAATAATTAAAACTAATAAAAGAACAAGAATTAGTAAATAGATTAGTTAGGATAAAATTAATCCTGTTACATTTTTATAATGTAAATATATTTTAAAAGTCAATTTTTATTGACAATTTATATAAAATGAAATATACCCATTTTGAATATAATTGATGAATTTTCAGAAGTATACACATGTCTGTAATCATAACAAGAATTAAGATAAAAACTACAAAAAACACGAGATAAAGACTGTTATAGAAGCCCTAAAAGTTTCCTGTGTTCCTTTGCAAGCAGTTTTTTCCCTATTAATTACCCCAAATATTGACCTACTTTCTGTCATAGATTAATCTTGCCCATTTTAAATTCCAAAATGGAATCATTTTTTCTGTACTTACACAATTCAGTAGTAAATTCATCAGATCCTAGGCTTTTCTCATTTGCTAGGTTTTTGTTACTGCTTCAATTTCCTTGAAATAGGATGATGAACAGATTTAAACAGTTAAAGAACTGAAAGGACAACTACTGGGATTAGGGGAAAAGAATAATATCTGTAAAATTAACTTTTTGTTGTACAATTTCATTAATTTTGCAAAACATATGGTTTGCAACCAACTACAATCAAAAAAATTATTGCCAGCAGACTCCCAAATTCTCTCATGCTCTTTGTAGTTTCTTTTTCCTTAACCCTAGGCCCTAAAGACCATTATTATGATACTTGGTATAGTTTTGTATTTTTGTGAATGTTATATTGGTAGAATTGTACGTTATATTACTTTATTGAAGTTTGGTTCCTTCCAAATATAATTGTACATTTTTTGTTGGATATAGTTTTTTTCTTTATGTCACTGAGTTATATTCCATTATATGGATGTAGCACATGTTGCTTATATATTTACCAGTTAAGGGACATTTAAGATGTTTCCAAGTTTTTGTCACTTAATTTTAAAATGTCTATAAACATTCATTTCTCTTGGGTAAATATTACTAGTAGGATTGCTGGGGGCTGTATTTTAATATAAGCTTAACTGTTTAAAATACCACCAGTTTTGTTTCCAAAATGATAGTGGCAGTGTTTTTTCTAAAGTATGACTTGAAATGTCATGCTAATTTAATGAAGAAAAATAATTTTTGTATCAAGACATAACTGCAGTAGTAGATGAGTTTGATCTTTTCCTTAAATACCTAGGAATAATGAATTACTGTTTATTCAGATTAATGGTAATTGTAAGATTAAATAATAAGCTGTTTGATCTCTCTCTGTGTATACACATACACACACTTGTTGGGAGGGTGGTTGGTGGTGCTGAGGGTTGGATTTAGGCCTCGTATATGCTAAGCAACCACTGTACCAAATATCTGTAGTCTGAGTTCTAATCTTTTAATGTAAATATTACAATATGACATACAGAAAATACACAAATTTCTAGGTAACTTTTTAGTAAATTTTAAGAGTAAACATCATACATAGTATCCAAGTCAAGAAACAGAACAGGGGCTGGGGATTTAGCTCAGTGGCATAAGCGCCTGCCTTGTAAGCGCTTGAGTTTGATCCCCAGTACCAATTAAAAAAAAAAAGAAAGAAAAAAACAGAACAGCCTCCTTCCCCCCTTAACGGATTAATGTGCTTAGGGGAATGCAGTGGTTACTGGAAAATATAGGCAGGTGTCTTCAATTCTGTGATTAAAGGCTTCACCTAAAATGATGGAAACTGACTGGTGTGGGAAACTCTTCCATAGGAAGAGACCTCAATACAGAGACCAATGAAGACTCTTTAAGCGGTATTTCAATCATTTGGACCCATAGCAGAAGTTCTTTTGGTAAGGATCAGGAATCCAGGAAGTCCAAAGGCTTTACTTTTATTACCTTTGAAAGACCTGCAGATGTGAAGGCTGCTGTCAAGGAAATGAATGGAAAGTCTTTGAATGGAAAAACAATTACAGTAGAACAAGCAAACAAACCATCTTATGAAAGTGGTAATAAGTGAAGATGACCATTTCCTCTCTCAAGAAACAGAGGCCATATGAGAAGAGCGAGGTGTGGAAGAGGCAAAAATGATGGAGCGCGACAGCCTTCTTCCCATGAAGGACCCTTGGATGATGGAGGATATAATTGCAACCTCAATACAAATTCTTCTGGGAGAATCTTCTCAGTTAAAAAAGGTCCTTTTTCTAAAAGAGCTGCTTCGTTTGCCCTTTCAAGAAACACTAATCGGGTGGGAAGACGAGATACAGAATTACGTCGGCGAGAGAGACACGGAAAGCCTGTCTCCTTTTGGAGAAATGACTATGTGTCACTTCACAAAAATATGAAAGTTACTCTACTGAAGACAGTGCATTAAGATATTCAAGCGGAATCTATGCAAGTTCCCAATACACCAGAGAATACTTCACCACCTAGAGACTATGAATACCGCGATGGTGGCCATTATTTTTCTCTCAAGTAAACATTCTTCTAAAGCCTGTAGTGATTGTGAAAGCTACCATAGCAGATGAGGTAGAGATTACTCTGAATATCCAAGTGGAGGTACTTACAGAGTTGTGAACAGGAGTTAGGGGTGTTCCCTTGGAGCACCATCTATAAAAGGAGCCCCACAGACTTAAGATGGAAGCAGTCGCTATGATGGCTCTGCCAACATATGGGATAGATACGGTGGATGCAGGGAGAATTATTCAAGCATTCAAAGTGGTCAGGAGGCATAGCAGTAGACAAGAAGGAAGAATGCCATTTTCCATGGATAGGATGTATCCTGTTCCTTTTGAGTTATACACTAGCTCAAGGTTAGGAAGGTCAGAGGAAGTTATGGAGAGATCTCATCTGAAAGAGGGGACTGAAGCAAATATTAAACAGTCAATCATGTATCAAACTTCCATTCCAAGGTGAAAATTAAATCCTACTTTGCCTACGTTGTGAAGACTACTAAATTACGTATGTTGGTTTTGGGGAACTGAAGAGCATATGGTAACTTGTGTGAAAATTTAAGATCCAGTGATTAAGGATCGCTAGCAATATTTTCATTGATCGTTAATGTTTATAAAAAATAGAAATTGTTGGTTTTATATTAAATATCTGTATTGCTGCATTTTTAGGATAAATTTCCATGAAATAGCATTTTCTGTCTGATGATTTATTATCTGTCTCACACAACATTGTGTTTGTTTGGCGGATGAATTGGGACATGCATATGTAATAAGTGTTTATAACATGGCATATATAACTTCTTATACCTAGCTGTATCTATTTTCTAGCCATAGAGCAGGCTAAACAAATTACGAATCTGTTGTGATAATGAAAGGGAAAAAAGTGCTCTCAAGGATTTAACTGTATGTATAAGTGTGTAAGATAGATAACTATACTACTAAGTTTCCCTTAGTTCATCAAACATAATGGTTTGTACTGTCATTGTCCACTTTTTGTGCTTTGATTTTGTGATGAGCAACTATTTCCAAAATAACAATATGTAATTTATCAACTGGTAATTTCTGGTTTTTTTTTTTTAAATTCTATATTATTTCTACCATTTTTTCTGTTTTGCTTTTTTTTCTCTAAAACAAAAACAAATTACATATCTGCTTGTAAAAATTTAAATGTCTGAAAATGTTTGAGAAGTCCCCAAAATGTCTACAAACGTGTATAGATGTTTCAACTGCAAAATTTTGCTTTATCCTTTGGAGGACCCACTATAGGGGTGAGGAGAAGCAAGACTGGGTAATATTAAAGTTTACATGTAAGTATTATTAAGTTGAAAATACTAAAAATAAAGTATTTTGAAGCTAAAACAAACAAACAAAGAAATAGAACAGTATCCTCTTAAGAGCCTCCTATAGTTACTACTTGCCCTTACCTCAAGGGTAACCACTATTCCGACTTAAAACTGGGTGTTACATGTGGTTGAATTTTATATCTATTTTATGTTGGGTATATACCCAGAATGGTGTTGTATAGTCATCAAGTACCTGAATGTATTTGTTTTCTAATACTGTGTAGTAACAGATTATTGCATGCTTAATTTAGTAGTCTAGAACACACATTTGTTATCTCATCATTTGCTTGGGTCAGGCATCTGGATGTAACAGCATAGCTAGGCTCTCAGAGACAGCCACCAGGATGTTGACTGCAGCTGCATCTCTGCTGTGAGTCAGGGTCTTCTTTTAACCTTAAAGAATAGTTAACAAAATTCAGTTCTTCATGGTTGTGGAACTCATACCAGTTTGTTTCTTCAGGGCCAGCAGAAGAGCATCTGAGCTCAGAGAAGACAAAACTCTTGGTTTTTTAAAACACTTCTTCAGATAATTGCTGATCTGCAGTCAATTGAAAGACATAATATGAAGAAATCCAATGTAACTTTTATTTAGTTTCTCATAATGTTAGCATCTTATATAATGGTAGCCAGGAGGATATTGAATGACACAATCTACCAGTTTTACTTATATTTCTCCAGTAATCCATGCTCTCTTTGTATGTATATGTGTTTCTAAGATTGATTGATTGATTGATTTTTTCAGTTCTGGGTATTGAGCCTAGGTCCTCATGTGTGTCTGTGAAATTTTTATCACGTGTGTAAGTTCATGTGTCTACCATAATAAAGATGTAGCATCGTTCTGTCACTATTAAGAACCCTAATGGTGGCCTTTTATTACCAAACTCACCTCTTTCTCATTCTGTTCTCTCATGCCTAACCTTTAGCAGCCACTAATCTATTCGCCTTCTTTATAGTTTTGCCTTTTCAAGAATATTATACAAATGAAATGTTTTAAAGACAACAGTCAAGTCAAATTTGGGAATTCAATATTTTGTGAGTTGCAGGATGATTTTAGAATTTCTGAACCACACTAAAGTTTTACATAATTCATTTTCCATGAAGTCAAGTTTTGCTTTTGGGTAAAGATATCTTCTTATACCTTCAGTCTTCCTGAATTTAAGATTTATAGGCTAATGATATTAATATACAGTGTATACTCCTCTAATTAGGTCAGGACTACCCTCACCTAGTTAATCTCTTTGATTAACTCAATATAGATCTCAATCTGTAAAATTGTTCCACTAGTGGCACATATGTTGTAATATTCCATCATTTCTACAGATTCAGCCCATAGTAAAGAGGAAAGGCTCTATAGGATCGTGGGTCATTAAGGATTCAACTTCAAATTCTACCTGCCACTATAAGTGACCGCTTTTGGTAGATAGTGAAACAACTCCTTTAAAACTATATATTTAATATAAACATAAGAGTTTCATATAAATAACAGAAATATAAATGACAAAAGACTTAGTGTAAATAAATGACAAAAGCTGGGTATGATAGAGCCTCTGGGAGGCTGAAACAGATAGACTGTAAGTTCAAGCCCAGCAGGGACAATTTAGCAAGATTTGTCTTAAAATGAACAAAGGACTGGGGATATAGCACAGTAGCCTTGAGTTCAGTCCCCAGTATCACACCCTACCCCCAGGATAAAACCATTCAGTGCTACTTGTTAAAGGACTAAATGAATGAACCAATCAGTCAGTCTTCATATGGTGAAGTTTTAAAGACAACAGTCAAGTCAAATTTGGGAATTAAATATTTGTGAGTTACAGGACGATTTTAGAATTTCTGAACCACACTAAAGTTTTACATGATTCATTTTCCATGAAGTCAAGTTTTGCTTTTGGATAAAGATATCTTCTTATACCTTCAGTCTTCCTGAATTTAAGATTTATAGGCTAATGATATTAATATTTTTGCTTTAGTAGAAAAGTATAGAAGTGATTCTCAATGTAGACCAGCAGAAAAGATTCTCCTCTGCTATCAGAGTCACAGAAAATTTACCAAACTCTACATGTACACCATTCACTCCTAAATGAAGTTCTGTAGATATTGAGATGTTAGAATGAGGAATATGGTGCTTGTGTGAAAATAAGAATGTAGAAAAAAGGCAGAGACACATTGGCAGACTGGTATAAATGAAAGATTATGGAACTTGTCTATTCCTCTGTTTTGTAATGGGAATATTAACCACCAATAGTGCAGCCATTTCCTGAGTTGGAAGAATTAAATTAGAAAATGCAGATTAAAATTCTCTATAAATAATAAGCAATAAATGTTAAGTCTTTGTTCCTAATCAAAAATCTTATTTATAAATGTAGTAGGATTTGAGTTAAATTCTTTAACACTACGCAGGAAAATTGGAATTCTAGCAATCTGCATGTTCTTTATTTATTGAAACTGCAATAGAAAATTAGGTACAATATTCAGAAGACCCAACCTTTTTTGGATAGTCTTAATTATTTTAAATATTAACACATTTTTTGGTAGAACCTTAAAAATCTCAGAATTGAGTGGGGTTAAATAGACTATCTAGCTAATCCTAGCATTTTTTTGTTTGACCTCTTTGTGCTATTGGAATTACAGAAATCTAGCCTTGCTCAGTGGCAGTATTGTAGCCCATGAGGTTTATCTGAGGTCCGATTATTGTTAATTGGAATTACAGAAATCTTCTCCCTCCTTTGGCAGCTCATTCCATTTCCCCAAGAGTGTCTCCTTTCTAATCATTCATTTTATAGTTCTCCCAATTTTTTTATTGGCGATAATTCTGCGCTACCACCAAATGATGTTTCTTTGTTATACAACCAAATAATGTTTCTTTAAAAGACTATATGTTCTTTTTTGTAACACCAAGGCATTGCGTGACTCAATAGTCTGTTTGTTTAAGGAATTGAACTTTCAGGTCTCACAGAGTGAGTCCTTTTCCATGTGATATTTTAAGTCATGTCTTCTCGTGTGCCTTTTCTGTTAAGTCAAACATGCTTAATTTTTATTTAAGTTCAAGTAAGAATGTTCAATCTTGTCACAAGAATGTGTTCCTATGTATATATTCGTTTAGACTTTTGCCTGGGAATATTTATGAGAGCAGTTTTATCAGTCCTGAATTTCTGTAGATAAACCTCTGATAGAGTGGTATCCTTGCCAATCCTGTCTCAGAAAGTTTTACGAAAAATTGACAGTGTTTTAAATTGAATATCATACTTGAAGGTTGTACATTAAGATCTCATGATTTTTATCATCAAATTTATTATTATTACTGGAGTATTAAATCAGCCAGATTGTAGTTAGGACAGTTCCAAGACTGCCCTCTCTTTGGATACCAACTGCAAGTTTTAGGGGTCCTTTTTCAATAATTTGCTCACAGGATTCATGAAATCTACTGAACACTGCGTTCAGGGTTCTGGTTTTATTACAAGGGAGATAAGATATTAAAATTAGTCCAGAAAGAGAGGAATAAAGCAGAATCTGCAGGGGCTTCAAACACCAAGCTTCTGTTGTTTTCTCCTCCAAGGAGTAGGTGCTAATACTGATTTGTGACTATATATAGTACATGGAGTATTGCCAACCAGGGGAGATCACAGAGCCTTCCCTACCTGTAGCTTTCCTATTCTTTACTTTCCTTTCCTTCTCTCCCTTCTTTACTCGCTCCTTCCCTTCTCTCTTTTCTTCCCTCCTTTCTTTCTGTCCTCTCATTCCCCCCTCTCCCTCTCTCTCTCATTCACCACCCACTACCTAGTATGGGGGTTCTCACTGAGCCAAATCACTGGCCCTTTTGAATTTTGATTTTGAGACAGGCTCTTTCGCTAAGTTGCTCAAGCTGACCTTGAACATAAAATCCTCAGCCTTCAGAAATTACCTTGGTTGACCCAAATATTTTTTCATTTAGGTGACAGGTATTGTGGTGTGTTTCAGATATAAAATATATTTTCCTCTGCCCTTATGAAATATGCTTCCTAATATAAGTTTTGGAGTTTTTTTTAACCTGGTAGACAACACCTCCAAAATAGTGCAGACCAAAAGAATAATCTCTGTTGAACTGGATTAGAACCTTCCTGTTAAATAAAATGGAAACATTTGCTCAATCTTAAAAGTAATGTTTTAAAATTTTTGACTGAGATCCACCATATTAAGTGTCTATATACCTTACAAATGCTTGTCCATGTGTATGTATGCATTATGATTTCACCATTGTTTCGCAAAACACTGGCCTGTTTCACTTATAAACAAGCTTATTGCTGTCCACTAAATTGATGGCCCATAATGAAATTGCAGTTTACCTGTCAAAACCAGTGTCTTAGGCAATAAGAATAAGCATAAAATTGTGAGACCTGAATAGATAACATCTGGATAGGAATTGAGACACAGGAGTACTTGGTGCTAATGTGGAACAGTTTACACATAGACTGGAAAGTATACTATAGTTGTTACAAATATTATTTGGGAAACTTACTAAGTTATAATACCAGTATGTTGGTCTTTTTGCTTTGTAGATTTTTTTTTTTTTCTTTTTTTACTGGGGATTGAATTTACAACCTCATTCTTGCCAGGTGGCACTTACACCACTGAGCTAAATCCCTGGCCCTGTAGATAATTTCTAAAGCCTACTTAAAATAATCTGTCATCTTTCCTATGATATTTATATGGCTACTTCTTTCTTTTCATTCTGATTTTAATATAAATGGCCACTCCTCAGTGAGACCATCCCTAAATCCATTCTAAAATGATCACTCTTCATCATTTTACATATTTTCATTCTCTGCTTAGCCTTTACCCCCTTTTTTTCTGTTTGCTTATTTTCTTCTCTGAAATGTTACATTAGGAAGGAGCTTTGTATTTATTGCTTTACTCTGACCATTTACAACAATGTCTAGTAGATAGTGTGTACTCAGATGTTTTAAATGAGTGATCTAGTTCCTTGGACTAAAATAGAATTTCTCATGGTCAGGCTCACATACAATGTAATTACAATCACCTTCATTCTGTTGACCATATTTTTGTTTGTGCAGTTTAAGATTCCATGTATACATACATACATATTTTGTGTTGTGTGTGGTTTTTTTTTTTAATATTTATGTATTTTTGTCTTTTTGAGACAGGCTCTCACTGTGAAGTTCTGGCCTGGAGGTCAGTTTGTAGCCCAGACTGGTCTCAAACTTGCAGTTTGAGCCTCCTGCCTCAGCCTTCCAAGTGTTGAGATTACAGGCATGTGCCCAGCTCCCATTTATATTATCCTGCCAACTTATTACACTTGTTTAGTTTACAGTAAGCTGAAGTTCCCTGATGTTTTTTATATGAGCTGCTATTATACTATGTACCATTTATTTCATACATAAGTAGTTTTTAATATCTGTGCTGCCAAAGCAAGCACATTCTTAAGTAGTTTTATGTGTGCTTGCATCCATGTAAATTTATAGATTTGGCTTCATAAGATTTACTTATTTTTTTGTAATCTACATTTAAAAAAACATGATCATTTAACTGGTGGGCTGTTGAAAAGACACTAAACTGAAATGAAGACCAGTAGAAACCAAGGAGAAAGAACAGATAGCACCGGTTCACAAATTTAAGATGGAAATAACATATTCAAATAGAAAGACTTAAGAGAAAAAAATACAAATTTTGGAAGACCTCAGTAGACATACTTAAATTTTCTTTTTATGTTTTTAAACATAGCATGGTTCTACTGGTTCAGACCCAACACTGGTGGTATCTCTTTTCTTTCTCCCCGCCACTCCCCGAGTACCGGGGATTGAACTCACGACTGCATGCTTGCAAGACAGGCGCTTATGCCGCTGAGCTAAATCCCCAGCCCCTGTTGTCTCTTTTCATATCCAAATATTATTTTCTTTGGAATATGATGTGGGAATGAGTATGTAATACCGTCTTTTGACTTGTGTTACTTACTTTTCCGTGTCTCATCTCCCTCACCCACATACACCATGCTCTCAAGATCTTACCTGTTCTTATTCAAAACAACCAACAGAGCATTTTCATTTATCCTCAATCAGTTTGTCAAATCTTACATCATTGTGGAAGATAGGCTTCCTGGCACTACTTTTGCTGGTACATGTCTCTCATACTGTGCTTAGTTTTGTACATTTCTTTTGTTCTTTGCTTTTTGAAGTTTGTGTGGCTGCAACCAGTGTTTATAGACAGGTACACTATTTTTTCCCTTAGAATCACTGCTGATTGTGTCACTGGATTTTGTTTTTGACTCTTTGTCTAGCTCAGCTACATTTCCAGTCCTGTCTTGGGAACCTGGAGAATATATACTGCTTTCTAATAGACTTCCATACACTCTTGTTTCTACAAGTAATTCTTTTCTTGTGTGAATTATGTTCAGAGATGTAGTTTCTCTCATTATTTCCTTTGTATTTTGCAAAATGAAACTTTAGCATGAATGATTAAGAATATTTTGTGATTTCTAAAGTTCTTTTTTCTGTGTTTGCTTGCTTATTTGCTTATTTGCTTGTTCACTGTATTGCTTGAGCTGACCCTGGAGCCCTTTGTGTGAGCCTTCAAAATAGCTGGGACCACAGGTGTGTACCGTGGTGTCTGGCTTGACTTTTATATATATGGTATATCAGTGTATATGTTTAGGATATTTTATATATTATATATATTCTTCAGCTTCTAATAAATTTTTTTTTCTAAAACTGCACATCAAGTTTAATGTCTTATAGAATTTACTTCACTGCACATACATTATTTTTTTCCAGTTGTCACCTATGCTGGAATCGTAGATGAAGATATCTTTAGCAAAATAACTTTTGAAGCATTGAATTCTACTACTATTTCAGTGTGATAGGTATTTATTTTATCTGTACATCTAGGAATGTTTAATGTTTTATTTTTTGTTTGCCACCTAGGAATATTAAGAAATCAAATACAAAAATGCATCAGATATTAGAGAAACTTTCAGGAACAAGAATGATTTTTGAAATAACTATTTAGAAAGAGCATTTGACATTCACTGTATCTATTTCCACTATTCCCATCTACCTTTTAACCTACTATAGTATGGCTTCAATATTAATCACTCCATTAAACTATCCTGACCATGAATAATAGACTATTTCATAGTGTCAGAAAATAAGGAAGTACTTCAAATGTGATAGGGATATGTCCAAGAACACAGCAAGCAACTTTAGCAAGCTCTGCATGGATAAAGTGAGATAATTTGAGCAACCAGTAAATAATCACAGTGACAAATTATATAAATATCCATGAATCATACCGATATGAATGAATACATGAATAAGTAAATGGGAAGAGACAGCTCTTGTTCATAGTAGAATTCCAATTAAAAATGCGGAAGGAATAATGAAAATGGAAATTTTCCTTTAGGCGAATACCACAGTGATAATTATTGTAAGCAAAACCATCAATGCATTCTATAATTATTGAGCAAATGTATATGAGAGAAGATCAGGCACGTTCAGAATGGTATGGCCATAGGTGCAAATGTATATGAGAAAAAGTGTATTTGCATAGTTTCAAAATGTCTTCCCATAATATAGGTGTCAATTCTTTTTTTTTTTTTTTTTTTTTTGGTACCGGGGATCAAACTCACGACCTTGCGCTTGCCAGGCAGGCGCTTAAGCCACTGAGCTAAATCCCCGGCCAATATAGGTATCAATTCTAAAAGAAGTTATGCAGTAGAGAATCATGGTAGATACTCATTTTGGTCAGCTTTCTTTTGCTCAGACAAAACACCCAACATACACAATTTAAAGGAAGATGTGCGTATTTTAGCTTTTTCAGGGATTTTGGTCCTTAATTGACTGATCGCAGTGCAGAAACATCACGGTAGATAGGCATTTTAGAGGAAAGCTGCTTAACTCATGGCAACCAGGAAGCAGAAAGCTGGGGAAGGGCCAGAAGGAAAGGGGCTGGGGAGAAAGGTTGTGCCCTATTCAGACACATCCAGAAGCTTTACTAATCTGGGCATCTCTCCATCCAAACTCACAATCAAGATTAACCGTCACAATACTACTTTAATCAAATAATCAAAGTTAGCATCACCAGTAATAAGACAGTGGTATTTGCTTCCTGGTATGTTGTCCTGAGAAGAAAGCACTATCATATCACAGCAGAAATAATTCTAATGTTTCTGACAATTTGTGTGCTAGGCAGCATACCGGACATTTTACAAGCATTATCTGTTAGTTCTCACAGCATCTCTATAGAGTAATTTTCATCTCCATTTTACAAATGAACAATCTGAGGCACAAGTAAATTACGAACCCAAGGTTGGCTGACTCCAAAGCCTTTTTTTCAATCACAAGATTTATGTTGAGTGTTGTTAGTGTTAGGGGTTACTTATGGGCTGCTGAGTTCAACATGTTTAATGGTGTTAAGTTATGAACTTGGTAAGGTTTTGTGGTTTGATGTTTTTAAAATGTACTCTTGGCTTATTTGGAAGCATTGAAAAAGTATCATGTTAGATAAATACAGTATGTGATGATACTACAAGAAGCTATTTCTAAATTTAGAAATTTGTCAGTATTCTTATATTTTTGTTCATGCCATTTTAGCAGTGGTTTACCCAGAAATCTGATCCTGTTACTTACCTCTATAATCATTTTGCCAAAGTACACCCAAATTTGCTGATTGCCTCTATCAGATTCCTTTCTTGTCTGTTGTTTCCTATAAGTTGGATAATAAGTTTTTAGTTAAAAAACATACCTAGAGGCTATGTCGATGATTCAAATAGGGACAGTTCTTTAGGGACAGTTCTTTAAAAAGTATTACCATATTAAAGTAAATTCAAGGTGATCACACTTAAAAGAAACCTGCCATGGGTTCCTTTACATATGCCTATAATCCCAGGATTCTGGGAGGCAGAGACAGGCAGATCATAAGTTCAGCCCCAGACTGGGCAACTTGGCCACTGTGTCTCAAAATTTAAAAATGGACTTGGTATATAGCTCAGTAATGTGAAAAAAATTCTAAGGGTAAAGTTCAGAAGCAAAACTTTGACATTGCAGTTTTTTGTTGTTCATTTGTTTTTTGAGACAGGGTCATGCTATGTAGTTCAGGATGGTCTTGAACTCAATATGTAGCCCAAGTTGGCCTCAAACTTGTAGTGATCTTTCTGTCTCAGCCTCTTTAGTGCTGATACTTTACATGTACACTACCATGCCTGGCTATGCTCTGTTCTTGAATTTGTTTCCCTCTTTGAAAGCAAGTCTATCTTAGTAGCTGAGAGAAAAATGTTGTCTGCATTAAATAAAACCCAGAAGAAATTACTGCACTAAATGCTTGACAAATCCTATTAAAATTAACTGCATATGTATTTTTAGAAGGTTGATTTAATATTAATATTTAAGGAGCTGCTTATTATGCTTCTATTTTTAAAATAAACAAGCCATGCATGTTGGCACGCAACCATAATCTCAGCACTCAGGATGCTGAAGCAGGAGGATCCTAAGTTCAAGGCCAGCTTGGGTAACATAGTGAGTTGAAGGCCAACCTACACTAAATAGTGAGACCCTGTATCAAACAAAATAATAAAATAAACCAATTAGAAACAAGCACACCAGCTTATTATAAACTAGTTGAAAGGAACTAAAATGTCCAATAAATTATCTTTAATAACAAATTATTATGAGATATTTACTCTCCTTTTGACTAGAGGGCTTTTAGCTCAACTTTTCTCTATTACATAACACCACTCTTTTCTCACTATTCTTCCATTTTCTTTTTGCTTTCCTTCATTAGCCTTTGTTTATATGCTAATTCTTTAAACTTGGTGTATTTGGGTTGCATTACTGGTTCTCTTATTTTACACTGTTTTCTCTAGGCAGTCAAATTCATTCTTACTCAAGACTTGCTAAATCTATTTTATATTCTTTTCTACTGGAACATCCATGAACTTATCCCCCAGGCCTGAAACCCAAGAGTCTTCTCTTCTAGAAAAAGTGTGAAAGATGTTTGTTTGTTTTAGCTCAAATGCCATTTTATATATATATAGTTAGAAATTACTTGTTTTTGTGTTTTCTTTTTACTAAGGAATTCTGTGTTTATTATTTGCGAACTTCTGTCCCTTCACATTGGTTTTTTTTGGTACCTGAGATCAAACTTATGGCCTCGCACTTGCAAGGCAGGTGCTTAAGCCACTAATAAGCTAAATCCCTGGCCCTTCACATTGGTTTTAAGATGTCAAAAAGAAAATTTAAAAAATGGGAGGAAAAGCCTTAAAATATGTCAAGCGGAACCTACAGTTATACTGAGAGATATATCTGTCTGTGTCTGTGTATCTAGATATAGATAGATAAATACACATGCACATACACTGTTTCTGTCTCTCATGTTCACATGCTAGCAATTCTGTAATTTCACTTTTTTATATGCAACTAAAACACTGGACCTTTGAGTTCCAACCATCCCAATGTACAAATAACTTGGGTTAAAACTGAAGTTTGTTTTAACAACCAACCAAAATCTTGAGTTATGACCCGAATACCAAGCACTATGCTTCTAGATGGTCTCAGATACAGATTTAATGCTTAAAGAGCTTTGGAAGGAACATTATAACATCCTTTCCTGTATGGGGTTAATTGAGAAGTCCTGGGCCAGTGTCTTTTTAAGGACACTGAGATTTGCCTGTATACAGGAAAGAGACTTTAAGGCTATGTAGAGGAACATGAGCCTTCAATTGACAATTTTTGAGTTTCAGTCAGCCCTCTGAAATGAATTGAGTTCATAAGTCAAGGGTCCATTATATTTGAAATGGATACATTCCTCAGTGTGGGTGAATAGATAGGAAGGATTACTAAACCAAGAGGAAAGAAACCTAAGTTCCCAATCAAATTTTAAAACTTTTGATTTCTAGTCCTAATCTCTGCTGCTCTCCCCTCTCCCCCATTAATAAAAGGGAGAAAGTCAGGCATGGTGGGTCATGCCTGTAATCCCAGCACTCAGGAGGCTGAGGCAGGGTGATCATTGTGAGTTCAAGACCAGCCTGGGCTACAAAGTAAGCTCAAGGCCAGCCTGAACTGCATAGTGAGATCCTGTCTCAAAAAGGTAATTTAAAAAAAAACACACAGAAAAGAAAAAGGCAAATATCAGGTGGGATGAAAGCTTTCTGATTCTTTGGAAGGTATGAAGTATATTCATAATGGTTGGACACCCCTTGCCCTTACTCATTTATTTCATTTTTTAGGTGCTAGTCAGACCCACTAAGTTTGCATCATGACATGCTATTAGCTTATGACCTGTGAGTTGAAAACACTCACACTAATCTATCTTTGAGTTTCCCCAACACTGTATTTATCCTAGTTGCTATCAAAATAATGTATCACATCTGTTATCACCTATTTTTCTGGATTTTTAAAAATTTTATAATTTGAATAATACATACATATTTTTATGAACTTTAGCAACTCAGGTAACAAGGTCTATGACTATTTAAAAATTTTAAGTAACATATTTAAACTGTCATAAATATACAGAAACAATGCATTGGAGACTAAGAAAACAATACAAAGAATCAGTGAATTGAAGAGTTGGTTCTTTGAAAGATTAAATAAAATTGACAAACCATTGCCAAGCTTATCAAAAAAAGGAACAAAAAGATGGAAATCCATGCAATTAGAAATAAAGGGGGTAAAATCACAACAGATCTTACAGAAAATTATCTGTATATACTTTGAGAGCCTGTATCCCAAGAAGATGGAGATTGCAAAAGAAATAGGTAGATTCCTAGATACATATGAATTACCAAAGCTGAATCAAAAAGATATAAAAATTCTAAATAATGTTAGTCAATGAAATTGAATATGTAGTAAAAAATGTACCATATCAACAAAGAAAAGCCCAGGTCCTGATAGATTTACCACTGAATTCTACAAGAAATTTAGAGAAGATCTAATACCACTACTTCTCAAACTCTTTAATGAAATTGAAAGGGAAGCATTGCTCCCAAATTCATTCCTGGAGGCAAGAATTACTGTGATACCAAAACCAAAGAAGGATCCAACCAAGAAAGAGAACTATAGGCCAGTCTCCCTAATGAACATAAATGCAAAAATCCTCCATAAGAGACTGGCAAATAGAATGCAGCAAATCATCATCAAGATTATATACCATAAATAAAACTAATAAAATAAAATTTAAAAAAGATTATATACCATTACCAAGTAGAATTCATCCCAGGGATGCAGGGATGGTTCAACATATGTAAATCTATAAATGTAATACACCATATTAACAGAGCCAAGGACAGAAACCATATGATCTCAGTAGATGCAGAAAAAGCTTTTGACAAAGCCCCAGCACCCATTCATAACAAAAACCCTTAAGTAAATTGGAAAAATGGTCTCTATCTCAATCTAATAAAGGCTATCTGTCACAAACCAACAGCCAACATGATGCTAAATGCACAAAATTTGAAATCTTTCACTCTAAACTCAGGAACAAAACAAGAATGTCCACTGTCACCACTCTTGTTGGGATATAGTTCTAGAAACATTAAGCCAGAGCAATCAGCCAAGAGAAACAAATGAAAGGAATATGGGTAGGAAAATAAGAAGTTAAATTATCATTATTTGCAGATGATGTGATACTCTACATAGGAGGCCCCAAAAGCTCCACCAGAAAACATCTAGATTTAATAACCAAATTTAGTAGTGTAGCTGGATACAAAGTCAGCATTCAAAAATCAGTAGCCTTCCTGTACACAAATAACAGACTTAACAGAGAGAAATTAGGGGAACGACACCTTTTACAAGAGCATCCAAAAAAATAAAATGCCTAGGAATCAGTCCTACAAAGGAACAGTTAAAAAAAAAAAAAGATTGCACTAAACTAAAATTGAAATGGCTCAAAGATCTAAATATTAAAACAGAATATTAAATCTGCAGGAAGACAGAATAAGTAAAATTCTTGAAGACATTGATGTTGGCAAAGACTTTATGAACAAAACTCCAGTCAGATAGCTGTCACTACCACAATGAGTCAACAACTGGATCTCATCTTCTTAAATAGCTTTTGCATAGCAGTGAAACCACCAAGAGTGAAGAGCCAACCCTATTGTGGGAAATAAATTTTGCCAGCTGTTCCTTGGATGAAGGACTACTATCTAGAATATATAAAGATCTCAAAAAAATCAGACCCAGCTTCAGTCTAAAGATCCAATCCAAAAATGGGTGTCTGAAAGAGATACTTCTCAGATGAAATAGAAATGGCAAATAAATAGATGAAAAAAATATTCTGCATCACTGGTCATTTAAGAAATGCAAATTAAAACAATGCTGAGAATCCCTTTTACACCAGAAAGAATGGCCGATATCAAGAAATCAACCAGTAACAAATGTTCAAAGTGCTGTGGAGAAAAGGATCCTTTATCCCACTGTTGGTTGCACCACTGTGGAAATCAACGTGAAGATTCCTCAAGATACTAGGACCAGAGATAGCCTTTGATTTAGCTATTGTCATTCTTGGTATCTTCCGGAAAGAATTAAAAGCATCATACCACACCCACATTTAGAGGAGCACGGTTTGTAATAACTAAATCTTAGAAGCAGCCCACATGCCTATCAATTAATGAATGGATAAAGATGTGTTATTTTATAATGAAGTAATATTATACCATAAAGAAGAATAAGCTTGAGAAATTTCGAGATAAATGGATGCACCTTGAGACCATTGTTTGTTTCTTTTTTTTCTGGGAATTGAACTCAACCTTGTACTTCCTGAGCAGGTGCTTATGCTGCTGAGCTATATCCCGGGTCCCTGAGACCATAGTCTGAAATAAATTGGACACGTGTAAATACTGCATCATTTCTCTGGTGTGAAAAACCAAAAGTGTAGTAAGGATCAAAAAGTATAATAGATAATGTGAAGTAGGAAGAAAGTGTTCAAATTTAAAGAAGAACTAGGGAGAGGGAAGGGGGACAGGAAGAAAGGAAGGAAAAAAGAAAAAATGAAACAAAGCTTTTGTAAATAAGGAAGAGGAGTTGAAGGGAGGGTACAGGGATGGGGCGGTGGAAATCAAGTTATATCATCTACAGACACAAATTTCTTATGAATGTGATCATTTTGTATACCTGAAAAGTACCAATAAACAATAACAGAAACATTGCAAGTTTAGTACAAATAAATTATTTTATCTTACTCCATTTGAGAGTAGATTATAGATGCTCCATCACCCCAAAAACTAGTATGCACAACACTTTTTTTTACATAATCATAATATAACAAGGTAAAAATTAATATATCAGGAATTATGGGAACTGAGAAGAGAGAAGTAAAATACAATTAAACAGATTTGACAGAAGTTGATTACTCCTTAGACAGGGCAAAGGAACAGAAAAAAACCTTAACATTGTATATTGGTGCCTAATTGTGAATTGGAAAATACTTGATAATCAAGATGCTTAGTAACTTAACCCCTAGTGTTGATGTTGTATGGGAAATAATTCAAAAATGTTGTACTTTAGTAGCAGAAGAAATATTTGGTAACAGATTCACTATTACTTGCTATTAAAATTTATTGTTCAACAGTTAGAATTTTGAGTTAGCTAAAAATCTCTTTAAAGGCACAGGAAAAGTGAGATTGTGAAAATTATGCTGTTTTCAGTGTGGTTAAAGGCAGTGAAAGAGGACATTTTTCCCCCCCGCACTGGATGTCAAACTCAGGTCGCTGTGTATGGTTAGGTAGACATTTTACCACTGAGCTGTATCCTCAGTCCTAAATCTACAACATACATTTCAGTCTTGACACTGTCTGAGGATCTATTCGTAGATTTCCAACTGCTAGAGCTCTTTCTAAACTCAGCATGAAAAGAATTAACCTTATAATACACACAAATACTCTTTCTCAAGTAGGTTCCAGTACTTGTCCTAGAAACTAAGAAATGAGTCTTCATGCTCCTCAATGGTCACCCAAACATATCTAGTTGATTTCTGCATTTTTGAAAGGACACTGGAAAAAAACAAATTTTATCCTAGATTGATTACTACTTTCTCTCTGCAGTTTTGAGAAAGTCACTCACTTTCTTTTGTATTTAAATTATACCTTGTAAATTATGATTGCCTGAACCAAATGTGATTGAGAGAGCATGATTTCTTAGTCCCTGATCCAGCTGGGGAACTGTGGGATTCCTCTGTATCCTCATCTGTAAAATGAGAATAACAGGGCTGGGGATTTAGCTCAGCAGCATAAGTGCCTGCCTGGCAAGAATGAGGTCTTGAGTTTGATCCCTGGTACCAAAAAAAAAAAGAATAACAGTGTTAACATATGTCATAGAATTGGTTTCAAGATATGCTGAGACATTATATATGAAATATTAGGAATAGTGCCTGGCCCAACACACTACATTTTAGCTCATTGTTATTGATGTCATATTTATTAATCGTTTACTCTGCTTTGGGCTTTTCTGTCATTGTACACTGCTGCTACGAAAGTATTTCTTCCACTGACCCACCATCCTTCTGTCCATTATAACTGTTATTACTGATTTACTATTCAAGATTAAATTACCACATGTAAAATTTAGACTAACACTTGGCTCTTCCACGATCTCTTGGGTCAGTAAAACCCTTTTCTTGCTGTTAGTGGCCCCCTGCACTTAACACTCTTCTCATGCTGTCCAAGTTAATCTTTTTAGGGTACTTCAGACACCATTTCTTCTCTTGTGACCTTTGGTGCCTAAAAGAAAAAAGAAAAGAGTATATTTTTATAGTAATATCAGATTAGTCAAGACCTTCCAAACAAAAATGGCATTAATGAAAAAGGTAAACCTGAATTTCACATTAATGAAATTTTGCTTCAGCTATTGAAGAGCATTGTTTACAAAAACAGTCTCAGTTCTTATAGAAAGAAAAGTTATACCAGTGGTCAAATTCAAGTGGACTTGCTACTTATTTTTGTGAAGTATTAAACTTAAAATTTTAACTGCGGCTAGTGGCACAATGGATAACGCCTCTGACTACGGATCAGAAGATTCTAAACTTAAAATTTTAGCAGAAAAGCCCAGCAGCCCTGTTAAAATAGCATTGATAAGTAAAAGTTTGAAACATTCCATGAGTTTCTTTTTAGGGAAATAAATTTATATATTCATCTAGAGTAGTAAGGTTAGTAATGCTTCGTAAATACCTCTCATTTGTTTATTTTGCAATCTTAAGTCTCATTTTAGAATTTAAATGAAAATAGCTTCATTTCTTTTTTAAACTAAAGCTTGGCTGTTATGTTGGAGGAATAGAAAGAGACTTTATCTGGTTTCTTAAGAAGTCACTTGTTAAGTATTCGTTTGAATGACCTGCTTTTTAACTCTTTGCTCATCTTCATCTGTTTTCAGTATTTCATGAATTATAGAAAAATGCTTTTTCTAGTAAAAACTTAGATTTTTTTAAAAAATTATAGCCACCTAAAGCCATTTCACCACTGTTTTACTTTCCATATGCTTTTTAAAATCAGATTTTTATAAGTTTTTTGTTTTGTTTTGTTTTTTTTAAAACTTTACTGTAGGAAATGGCAGGGTGAGAGTTAATACGTTACATGGAAGGAAGTACAGTCCATTGGGGGTTAAATTGCAGAGTCTAATGGAATAATAACTGGTAGCACCATCTGCTGGCCTACTTCCGCAGAAGGAGTCAGTATTTTTAACGACATC
Organism: Dolichotis patagonum; assembly: GCA_004027295.1. NCBI lineage: Eukaryota > Metazoa > Chordata > Mammalia > Rodentia > Caviidae > Dolichotis > Dolichotis patagonum. The sequence goes on from PVJX010000437.1 coordinate 148,391, forward strand.
TCTAATATTCATGCTGATGCATTTTGATGCTTTGTGCATTCATTTCTTTCTGTGCTTTGTTGGAATCTGGCTATCTGCTTGTAGCTATTGAGGAAACTCAGCTTTTTAGAAGGGTTTGCAGCCTTTATCATACTAAAATAGGATGAATAGTAGATATAAACTTGCCAAGGCAAAAATGTGTTGATAAATCAAAATGTGTATTTGTGGAGGGTTGTGCATCTCTTGGTTGCAGCTTGCTAAATAGGCCATTTAGGAATCTTCTTTCAATGCTTTTTTCTTGAGCACTGCCTGGGGTGGTGAAAAAGCAGAGGGCAAGCCTTTGTCTGACGCCAAAAATGTCTTCAGTGAAGAGGCCAAGAGGAAGGGTAAGTGAAAGCCTGAATGAGTGGGAGGAGGAGGGGTTCTTTGGGCTAAAAGGCTAATGGGATTGAATAACCTTCCTTATTACTGGCTGCTGCTGCAGGAGTCGTACTGCATCGCCATCTTGAGCTTGTTGCTGTTTTCTCTAGTCTTGGTTATTTGTTATAGCCTGTGGGCCTTAAGGTGGCATTTTAGTGAGCAATTCTGAGCCCTCCTTCCTTTCCCAGTGCTTAGTACTGCTATGAAACCTTTGATGAGGCAGGTATAGAAAATATATCCAGTGAAGCATACTGGAATCAGCATGAAAATGCGTTTGGAAATTCCTGATCGTTTTTTTCTTTGCTATAGTCAGAGGCATGTTTACGGGTAAGAACATAACAAAACTGTGATCTAAGTATATGTGGATGAATGTGTGTTTGAAGAGGAAATTCTTTTTAAAATACTGTTGATCTGTTTCCTGTGATTTTGCTAAAATATTAATTTTCATGTAAAACTGTAAAAGTTGTTTCCTTCCCAGATTGCTTGAGTAAAATAATTGTGATATAGAAAAAGAAAAAGGAAAACTGTTTAACTCTTTAGTAGGAAAACTAAAACTTTCTCTAATTTTAAGTATGAGAATGTGTTTACTAATAATATTGCTGCATTAAAATGATTTCATGTACTTGTCTTAGTCTTAAAACAGGTCTTACTATTTTTTAAAAATAAACTATAAGGAGTACTAATTCAAAATTTAAATTGCTATTTTAAAAATTTTCAAAGTTCTGTAATGGAAAGACTTATTCCAAATGTAAACTTATTTACAAGAAAAATTTGAATAAACTACATTTACAGGATAAAATCTGAATTAATCAAACAAAAATGCTGTAAAAGTATCAGTGAATCTGCATATATTGTTCCTTAACCTTCATATTCAAAGCAGCAGTTGAGCTGTGTATACTTACACTAATTTCTTGTTAAGCAAAATGTCTAAATTTTAAATTTTAGCACTCACATATTTGTCTCATCTGATTTTACTTCTCTCAGCTTAATTTTAGACTTTGAAACATTTATGTCAGGGCGTTTTGCTTTGTTTTTGATATGTTCTATAAAAAAAAATATTTTGGTTTTCCTAGCCTCCATCTTCCAAGAAGAGTGATGGTTCCGGGACATACACTAAGTTGCAGAATACCCAGGTGAGAGTCATGTCTGAGAAGAAGCAGAGAAGAAAGGTGGAAACAGAAAGCAAGCAAGAAAAGGCTAATCGTATAATATCAGAGGCTATAGCAAAAGCAAAGGAACGTGGGGAGCGCAATATTCCTCGAGTAATGAGCCCTGAAAACTTTCCTAGTGCTTCAGTTGAAGGCAAAGAGGAAAAGAAAGGTCGAAGGATAAAATCAAAGCCAAAGGACAAAGACAACAAAAAAACAAAAGCTTGTTCTAAGTTAAAAGAGAAGACAAAAATTGGGTAAGTTGGTTACCAATTAAGTTTAATTTCTTTCAGTTTGTTATTAAAACACAACTTGTTTCACTTTCTGCTGTTGATGTGCTATTTACTCCAACATTAGAGTGTTATAGTGCTCAACACCATGTGTACTTCCTTTTTGAATGAACTAGTAATATTCTAGGATCTTCTAAGTTTGGTTATATTTCCATAGCTTTCTGAATGTTAGCAATAATGAAAGAATATGAAACAGATAAGAGAATAATGCAAATGTAATAAAATCCACATTACTGTGCCTTCACTTTGCTTTACAAAGCATGCATTGAGATGATGAGATTTCTTTACCTTTTAGTTGTACTATATTTCAAAGGCCCCTGACAGTTTAAAAACAGAAAATATAGTATTTTCTCATAAACCTAACAAATCAGTAACTTTGTACTAAAAGGAATGGGAAATAAAATATGACTACATAAATCAGTAATGACAATAAGCATCTCATGACACTTACTGAGTTATTCCCATATAGTCGCTAATTTACTTTAGGTAATGAAGAAGCCAGGTGAGGATTAATGCTCCAAGAGAATTATAAGGATAAAGAAATGTTCTATGAGATACATTAATCCTGTTGTTTTTATTTGACTGTTTAATACGTTTTCAAAAAATACAGTGGTTACTTCTTTAATAGGTATATTTGTTTTGATGTAAAGGTAAATAAAGCTTAAGGCAAGCATGATTTAGAATTGTCTTTGCAAGACTATTTGGTCACTTTTAAAGGCTTTCTGTGGAAATTTAGAGTCCTTAATCTGAGTTTTCTAATGGTCATACAAAATAAAAAATTTCCTTGTTATAGATCTTCCTTCACTTAAGAAACTTGACAGGCTATATAGATATTTACAGTAAAAGCAATTTTATAAACCAAATAAATTTTAGCATTTCAGATGCAGCCACTGAATTGATTTAGTTTGGTCCTGATGCCTTTCAGAACAAGCCATTAAATAAGATAACCTCTCTTCTAATAATAGATGAAAAGTAATATTATTGACTATATTTACAGGTAGCTAAAATGAAATTCAAAAGTCAGTTTTCTACTTGTTTATTTTTTAAAGGTTTGTTATGAAAATATTTTTTCAAAACGTATCTAGTTTAAGAGACTCATTTAATCTTTTGTGACATTAGAATTTAACAATTCAGGTTTTCCACTTTTTATGTCTTCAGAGACTGATAGAACAGTATTTGAGAAGATAACATATTGAAAAATGATGAATAAAATAGGACAAAATTGGTTAATAAATTTCACAAGTTACAGTAACTTGTTATTTGTTCACTCGTTCGTTCTGTCTGTCTCTGTCTTTTTCTTTTTGAGTACTGGAAATCGAACTCAGGACCTCATGCTTGCCAGACAGGTATGCCACTGAGCTAAATCCCCAGCCCAGTTTGCTTTAAATTTGAGAGGAAGAAGGGATTGGAACAACTAGAGGCAAAGATAACCAGAAGTGAATCTCATTTAAGATTAAAACAATCTAAAAAAATGGAAAATGAGAAATAAGTAAATTATGGAGAAACATGAAAAAAAATTTTTAAGAATACTGGAGAATGATTCCATCACCTTTGTATTGAGTTATATCTCTAGTTTTTAAACAAATTTTTATTTTATATTTTGATACAGAGTCTTGCCAAGTGTGTAAACTGCCCAGGCTGGGCTCAAACTTGGTGTCTTCTTGCCTCGGCCTCCCCAAGTGCCAGGATTACAGTCATGTAATCACTGTCACAGGCACTCATTCACTGAGCTTTGATTCCCGGCCCTAGGCCTTCTTGTTAGAAAAATTTATGATTTGTAGGCAGATAAGTAGAATTCAAGCTTGCCTATGTATTATTAAGTTGCTGGAGTAAAACTATCTTGATTATCTATCACAGATAACCATTTATCATGATGTTTGAGGAAAACCATAGTTAAAATAAATAATTCATATAAAACTCTATGTTCCAATGCATTAGCCAACTGAAATATTTCATTACTATGCCTTCCAAGAAGCCACTGTGTTTCATTATTTTAAATTTGCCAAGTTTAATTCTTTTGTCAGGATTCATCATTTAAATAAAGGTCAGTTGTTTCATTTCAACTAGCTACAGCATTTCATGATACATGAAACTGAAAACTTTTCTGTTATTTTAGAATTAGGCTGCTAATATCAAATTATTGATGTCAGATAATTTGGAAAGCATTGTGTGTTCAGTTTAACTACAAGTAGTGTAAAATATAAAATTAAGACATAAATTATGAATATAATTTATGATTGATATACAGAGTAGGTATTTAAGCTCATAGTTGTGATTTGATATAATCTAGCAACTAATCTGAAGAAAAATAATACTGCCTCTACTTGCCACTGCCCTTGAAACTTTTTCATTATTTGTCACTTATAGATTTTGTGTTTCAATGTAAGAAATAGTATCTCGTCAGAGTGTTTTCATACAATTTGATTGAATTTCTACAATAATTCTGTGACTTATATATTGGGTTATGCAGTATGATAATGTAGTTAAATTCTTTGGCTCTGGAGCCAATTGTGTTTGTTCACTTTTTAATTTACTGTTAACAAACAGTATAAATTTAGACAAATGCTTAACCTCTATTCTTCAAAATAGGAATATTGATAGTTCTTGCCTCATAGTATTAAGGATAAAATGAGTTAATAACATTTAAAATATAAGTACGAAACAAGGGTTAACTATTAATGTTTTCTGAATATATAAATAGCATATAGTTATTTAAGGAAAAGGCCCAAGCCAGGAATCACACAACTTTCAAGTTTATACTCATCCAGCTACATAGATTCTCTTTCCCTTAAGGCTCTGTTTTTAGGTAAGATCATTTTAAAAGTCAAACAAAAATTATGTTTGCTTGCTTGTGTTCTTTCTGTCCTTTCTTTCCTTCTTTCTTTAGCGGTGGGGATTAAACCAAGGTTTTCATGCAGGCCTGGTCATGCCCTCTATCGCTGAGCTAAACCCTTAGTCCATCCCTTGCTATTTGTTATGGTGCCAGTAGATTAATTTAATGGTTATTTTCACTTAAGTATGCCTCTGTTTATCATTAAAGTAGCATTTTGAGTTGATAGGTAAATTTTGTTTGTAGTGTGCCTGGAATTTCGGAGTTTCTTAATGATGGTTATGTAGAAGAGTAAATTGAATGGAAATGGCAGGGGCAAAATAAAGGGTGAAGTGTCATTGAGAAAAAAAATTTTTTCTGTGATATTTTCCATGATCTTGACAGTTTCTAAAAAGCTGACTTTCACACAAAACAAAAAGTATTCTTTTAATAATATTAGATGCATAATAGGTGCTATATGAATGGAAAGAATTTTAGAAAATGAATTAATATTAAATGACATCAAATGGTTGAATTTGCTTTATTAAATTGAAAACAGAAATGACAAGTTAATCCATTCATAAGGCCATAGGAACATTAAAAAAAAGACAATAATACTAGAGTTGGGTTCTAAAATAAAGTACTAAAATTAATTCTACAATCAAATTTTTCTTATGGCTTGGGTTGGTGTTAGATCTTGTAAATGTAAAGGGATATCACATGATTTCATTGAAGCATTTTTAAGTTTATGGTGTTTGAATTGTTTTCATGTTATCAGAATTTATTTTTTGTTTTAGATTAAGTAGAGTACATATTCACAGATATTCTTATAGCTGTGTATGTTTAGTCAGTTGTCTTTTCCTGGCTAACCTTTTCACTTTTTTATTCGTAATTCTATTTGTCACAGGAATACTAGTCACTAGATAGTAGAAATAACTTTTCTCTCTAGTTGTGGCAGAAAATAACCTGCATTTGGAGTTTTATTTTTTGGTGCTGAAGTTTGAACGCAGGATCTTGTACACGATATTAATTTACTAGTGAACTGCACCTATAGCCACTAAATTTAGAGGTGTTTATTAAACTCAAGTAGGAATTAAGTCATGTTATAAAGGGTAACAGTGAAACACTAAATATCAAAATTACAGCATGCTTTGTTTGCCATAGTGTTTTGAGTTTTCGGTTTTTAGTTCTATAACTCTAACCCAGGACCATATCCATGCTAGGCAAACAATGTACCACTGAGCTGTGTCCTCAGCCTCTATTATCATCTTTTGAACCACAAAGAAAGAAGGCGGAAAATAACTTTTGTTAATATCTACCATTACATATATATGTTTATATATTTTTTAAAGTATGTATATGGTCACGCATACATCTATGTAATAAAATTTAAAAGAAAAATATGATTGTACAAAATCTAAGGGAAAAATTAACAATAGTCATCAGAAATTGTCACTTTATATTCCACGTTAATAACATGACAAATGAATACCCAAGTTTACAAATTCCTCAAGATCATAGAAATTTTGAAATAATGACTGCTCATAAATTAAATGCAGCAATTGTTTCTTCATATGTAATAAGTAAAAAGGCACTTGAAAAAGTGCATGCTGTAATGGTTGTGTATGCCAGTAATCCCAGCATTTGGGGAGGCTGAGGAAGGATTCTAAGTTCAAGGCCTACCTGGGTTACACACTGTTTTCAACACCAGCCCAGACTACATAGTGAGACCCTCTCTCATAAAAACAGATAAAAAACCATGAACTAAATTGCTAATGTATTTTTTATTATATCATTAGTAGTCTTTATATCCTATAATTTTTTAAAGCCAAACAAATAAGGTGCTTTTTAAAATTTTACTGCTTATACCTAAATGTAAAATTTTGGTGAAAACATGAAATATTCATCTACAGGAAGAGTTAATATATATTACTTTTTATGAATTTCAGTTAAGATTTATGTTCTATTTTTAAGAATTATACTTCCATATATACCAGCAGTTTCTGTCATAACAAAGAGATACCATATATCATTGAATCGAGGATGTCATTGATTTTAAGACACCATATTTTATGTGTTAGTAAGAAAGAAAAAATGTTACAATTACTAAATATATCCTGATCATAGAGATGTTAATATATGAAAAATGTATATTTTTCAACAGATAAAATGTGGCTGGCATGTAGGTACATGCCTGAAGTCCCAGTATTTGGGAGGCTGAGTCCTGAGTGTCATCAATAGTTCAAGGCCAACCTGAACTACCTAGTGAGACCTGTCTCAAAACCAAAAAAATAAAAAATATGTGCTGATAAATGTGTTGATTGATTACTACTTAGGTAGCATATAGCTCCTTAATGATTATTTGCATCAAACATTACAATGATTTCATTCTTTTAAAAACTTATGTCCAATTTAAAGGAAATTATTGAAGTTCCCAAAAGTTTACAATACAATGTTGCTTTCAGCTTTCACCTATTTAAGGATTATAGTTTTCGCTAAAATGAAGACATTTTTTAAAACTTGGTTGCTTTTCCAAGAAGAGTTTAAAGTGAGATGTTGAACTTTAAATGGAAGAAGTCATTTTACTTCCATTCACTTTACTAAAATAATTAAAGTTTATCTTTCATCTCTTTAAATAGCTGTAGTATCTTTCCCTTGGCTTCAAAGAAAAATAATGTGAAACAGTGTTTTTGTCTGTTTCTTCACTTACGATAAATTGGGTCTGTGAGTAATAACAAATGGGCTAAGTGGGTAAGATTCTTGTTTTTCCAATTATAGTGAGCCAATGGGAATCAATTACATATAAAAATCAAATATAGACATCTCAAATGTAAACACTGAAGTTTTGTTGTGCCTCTATGTTGGAATGAATTAACATTTCAAAATTATATCTTCGTTTCAAATTGCTTTTTTTCTGTCAGAAACAGCTTTAATACTTAATTTTTTTAATTGCTTAAATATCTGTTGCTATTATTTGCTGACATTAATAATAGATTTACTCGTAATACATTTTATAGTATTTTGTTGTTCTACTTTGGGAGTGTTTCTCCTTAAAATAACAAGTTAATACTTTATTTGAAGAATATACTTATAGTGAAGTATTTTAGAGTTAATACAGTAAACTAACTCTGATGGAAAATGCGATGTTCTGTGGCAATTGACCGTTTTGCCTACTTGGGTTTTATTTTATTTGTACTATTTTTGAGTCATGTGATTTCCTGCAGCTAGCGTTTATGGCCATCCATTGCCATTGTATAGGCTGTACATTTCTGGTTGCTTGAAAGAGAAACCTTAATGTTAATTATTTACTAAAGATAATATAGTTTCAGGTTGTTCTCATGCATTACACTATGTTTATTGGTATTAAATATTTATTGACTGGGTGACGTATATTGCTATTTCATTTGAAAACTAGTAAAATACTTTGGAAGTAGTAATGTAGGTGAATAAGGGCCCTTTATTGTTTTTTACTAGATTTGTGACTTTAGCAATTTGTTTGTTTTGGAGCTGAACTTTCCTGTCTGTGTTTCATTGTGTATCTTAGAGCTGTTTTCTCAGAATCAGCTGAGATATTGTAGTGAAAGGCACTTTGAAATTTTAAATGTTTCAGTTTTCTACACTAGTTGCCATTCTCTGATCCAGTGTCTCACAAACCTGGAATATCACTGGAATCTCTTGAGAAATATTTTAATGGTCTTGTTGGGTCTCACTTACTAAATGAGGCTTTTGAAGTTAAGACCCACATTTCTGGGAAAGGGGGGATTATCTCTTGATGTTTTACTCACTTTTTTATTTTGAAATAATTGTATTCTTGCCAAAATAGGTCAGTGTTCTCTTAGGCTCTTCTCACAATTCCTCAAATGTTGATATTTTACATAATCACAGCACAGTTAGCAAAACTAGGAAGTAAACACTTTTACACAATCCTCATAACTAATCTGCTGGCCTCATACAAATGAGGTTTGTTAAGTTTTTCATTTTTTTTGTTGTTTCTGTTTTTGTTTTGGGGACAGAATCCAGTTCACTGTCTCCTTTCATTTTGTTGTCTTGTCTACTTAATCTCCTCTAATTTGAGATAATTCCTCAGTCTCTATTTTAGGACATTGTCATTTTTGAAACATACTGGCTATTTTGTAGAATGTCTCTCATTTTGACTTTGATGTTTCTTTACAGAGAATCTATTTTCAACAGGCTGCTTTCTAATGAAGGCTGCCCTATGTAATTAGAAACCACTGCTCTCATACCAACCTAATTAATCATTCCTCTTCCTAGTATTACTCAGGAACCATTTTAGAACATAAACTGGTATGACATCACAATTTCTAATCATTGATCTATGTAACTAACCCCAGCTTAAATATCTTTAGATAAATACATATGTTTAAACAAACAAACAAACAAACAAACAAAAACCTCAATTAGTTGTCAGTCAAAAAGAGTCAGAATCAACTTACTTTTTCCCCACTATGGAAAACAATCTTTTATTAACATAAAGAACACAACCAATATTTTGGATTTTGAAAACTTTAATAGAAAACTACTTTACCTAAAATATCTTTTAGAGAGTTTTTGTTGTTGTTTTGGCCATGCTGAAGATTAAATCCAGGACCTTGCACCTGCTCGGGAAGTAGTGTACCATAAAGCTATACCCCCCCCCCCCAAATTCCAAAGTTGGAATTTGAAAAAAAAATTTTGCCTGGGTTCTTAGAAATTGTTAATAAGTTTATAAATTAAGATATGTCCTAGGCCTATTAAACAGTATTAGAAGAAAGCATGTATGTGGGAAATAAAATAAAAATTTATTTTTTGCTTGTAAGTAAAATTTTCACATAACAAAGCCATAAAGGTATTATGGGAAACATCTTTAATCTATTTGCACTACCATAAAAGTTGGGTAGGCAAGATAGTACTGATTAATTTGATATGTATTTTCTAGGGACTTGGGTAAAATTTATCTATAAACTGTTTGAACAGTCATTTGCAATTCTTCCTTTAACCCTCTTGTTTTCCTGGAAAAGAAAAGCATAAAGGCTTCATAGTTATTTTTATATTACAATAAACTACTTAAGTATCTCTTACTTTGTTTTTATCCAGTGGGATTTGAGTCCTTGCCCACACTTTCAAGTTCTGAGGATAGAACAGTTCAGGGCTCTAAGTACTTAAGCCATGTCCCTATCTGTCTGGTTTTTTTTTTTTTTTTTGAGACAAGATTTCACTCATCTCAGTCCTCTTGTGTTACCCTGAGTAGATGGGATTACAAGAAGGTGCTACCTTGCCCAGCTATACATAAATCTTTATGCAGACACATGGATAATGGATCAGAATTTTGATTCACATAATCTAGTTAACTTACCAAGCAGGGACAAAATTCCTTTTAGGGTAATAAAGCATATTAACAGATTTTGATTTATGTTTCATAGGAAATTCTAAAGTAATGAAATTTTCTCTGTAGTCTTTTTTATCTGTAAACTAATTTAAAATACCTGTTGAGATTGGAGATGGATAACAAGTGGGAAACTGCATCAATATATATTTTTATTACCCAGTGATACTTACTGACATTACTTGGCATTGAAAATCATCTGCACGAGTGCCTTATGTTATAGTGAATAATCACAAGGATAGTAGTCATCCTAAAAAGGAGGATACTAAAAGAGGCAAGAGAGGAGCCATTTAGGAAACATGTCTTGTTTCTTGATCTCAAATATATTTTCAAGTTAAGAAAATTCATTGATCTGTTGTCCTATATTATGTGCTTTTATAAGTTTATCATTTAACATTAGGAGATTTGGACTGTTAGGTTTATGGGAAAATGGAGATTGAATTTGGGAATGTGTTGAGATTATGAAACCTATAAGATACCATATAAGTATGTCTAGTAGACAGGTGGTTATATAAATTAGGAACATGGGGATAAAGGTTTGAAGTGAAGGTAGGGGAGTTGAGAGTCTTCTACTTCAGCTGTCAACTTCTACTTGACAGTTAAGAATACAGTCCTTAATCTTGTAATGATAGGACTCATTTTGAAACAAGGAGGGTTATTAAAACCTATTATTAGAAGTTTTGTTTTGTTTTGGTACTGGGCATCAAACTCAAGACCTCACACCTGTAAGGCAGGCTTGTGCCGCTAAGCTAAACCCCTGACCCTATTGTTAAGTTTTGTAGTTGTTTGGTTTTGTTTATTTTAAAACAAGGTTGATTGAACTCAGGGACCCAGGGCCTTTGAGCACACTAAGCATATGCTCTACCATTGAGTTGTACCTCATCCTGTTAGGTAATTTTATTTTTATATGGTGCTGAGAATTAAACTTAGGGTTTTAACATACTAGGCAGGCTCTGTACCACTGAGCTACATCCCCAGCCTCTGTGTTTAAAGAATAAATATATTTTACTACGTATAGTTTTTTATGTTAGGAAGACATGATATTAAAAGTACATTTTATATTTCATAAATAAAATAATTTTTAGCAAGGAGGTGTACATAAATATACAAATCAGTAACACAGTTTTTTATTATCATTATTAATGTACATAATTATATGCAACTGGCAGCACATTAGCTTTATTTATACAGGAATTGCCACCAATGCATTTAACATTGTATTGAACTGAGACCAGATAAGTAAGACATCACTGAGAAATTTTTTGCCTCCACTATAATCTAGAATCACCAGTGACCAAGAAGTTCATTGTATGGTGCGTGGTTATAGATTAAATTAAATCTCTCTATGCCAGTATATGTAGAAAGAAGATGTCTGAAGGCAGAACTTTGAAAAATACTAAAGTTTAAGGGCTGACAGAAGAGTTGTCAAGGACTGAATCTTACTGAAAATCAAGAGAAACCACATGTGGCAAGAGGAAGTTTGACTGTTTGTCCTGGAGCCAAGGGACAAAAAAGGAAGTGGTGATTAGTTAAATGTTTATAGACAAGATTTTTAAATTTTCTATTGTTTCTGGGGTTTTAAAGGTCATTGTGGCTGTAGACTTAACAAAGTGTTGAGGGTTTGGAGTGAGGCATACTGAGTGTCTCCATTCTCCTATCTGTGTGACTTTAAGCCTAAGTTTGCCCCTCCCTCTAAAATAGGTAGTATAAAATAGATAGCACTTGCCAGTTCAAGTTGTATGACTGTCAAATGAAAGGAAGCCTGCAGAGTCAACACACAGGCTGACTCAATAAACACTGAAGAAGCTATGAATATGAAAAGTACTTTCAACAGTTCTGATTATAGTCGGTTGAAGAACTAAAGTAAAATGACTTTTTTAAGAACTATAAATAAGAAGGCGGAAGAATGAGATTCTATGGCATCTACTAGTAGATATGGCCTTAAGGGAGGTGGTTGTTTTGTTTTGAGAAACCAGAATAAGGAGACTATAAGAGGGAGGAAATAAATAATGAAAGTGGTGATGAGGAAAAGAGTATAACTGGCTGGTTCTTCGATTTTATTCCAGATATCTTTTGCATTTTTTCTGATTTCCTAGTTGTAAAATAAACGGTATCTTTTTAGTCTTTACCTTTTTTGCATACTGAGAACAGTACTGATGAGGTACTAAGTAAGAATTACTCTAATCAGCCAAGCAAGGTGGCATATACCTGTAATCCTATCACATGGGAAGTTGAGGCAGGATGATTTCATGTTCTTGGGCTACATAGTAAATTCCAGATTAATCTGGGCTTACCGACAGTATCTTAAAAAAAATCATGTTGAATATGGCCAGCAAAAGAATAATAAGGAAAATACTATTCTACAACTTTCCTGTTATCACATCTAGTTATTTAGTTTATCAAATCAATAGCCAAATCCTATTTGTTCTTCTTCCTTTACTCCTCTTCATCCACAGTGCTGTGGTCCTGAATTGTCCTTTTGCTGTTTTGTTTTGAGTCTCACTATATTGCTTAGTCATTTGAATTTGATCCTCCTGCCTTATCCTTTAGTGTACCTGTGTACCTGGAATTACAGACATGTGCCACCATACTCGTCTAGATTATACTCTTCGTCTCTCACCTGAATTTTCTCTTCCTTGTACTTCATTTCTATTCACGTGATCCCTATATTTTAAATTCATATATCTTAATCTCACTTTTTTTTCATTCATTCAAAAAAATCTCTGCCTATTCATTAAACATTTGTTGCCAAACAGGGATTTCTTTTAAATTTCTATCCTGTGGAGATTAAAAACTGGCTTTAAAATAAATTAACTCTTTGCATGTCATACCAAATCATCTATGATTTTCACTCTTAACTACTTTGCTATTTGTTTACTTCCTCTTTTTGTATTGTGTTTCTGTCGGGTTTTTTTGTTTCTTTATTAGTATGTTTGCAGTTTATAATCATCTTGGGGAGTGGTTACATGTACATACCACAGTTTTCTTTTTAAACCCCTTCCCTCCTTTCTCCTCCAATTCCCCTATTCCATTTTTTTGTTCCTTGTTGATATGTATGTTAGCTCATGTTATAACATATAATGTTTACCTTAATTGAAATTATTAGGTTTCAGTATCTGGCACATTTTATTCTACTTAGTTCCCCTTCCTCTTCTTGCTTTTTTCCTTGGACTATTTCCCTACTGCAAGAGGTCCATCTCTTTGTCCCTTTCTCTCCGTCCTGTACTGTTTTCTTTGTACTTTGCCTCACTCAAATAAGAAATAGGGCCTAATTTCAATTTGTGTACATATAACCACTTTTCTCAGCATGATTTGTTGAGTAGCCTATCCTGCAACATAGGCTTTTAGTCCCTTTGTTGAAGATCAGATAGCTGAATGTGTCTGGGGAAATTTCTATATCCTTATTCTGTTCCATTGACCCATGTATCTTTCATTGTTCCAGTACCATTCTGTTTTTATCACTATTGCTTTAGTATACCCAGAAATATTGCTATGTCGCCTACTTTGTCTTGGTACCCAAAATTTCTTCTGCTATTCCAGGTCTCTTCTGGTTCCATATGAATTATAGGATTGGTTTTGGGTTTGTTTGTTTGTTTGTTTTTTGTAGATGGTCTCTTGTGGTAGTTTTTGATTGAGACTGCAATTACTCTGTATAATAGTTTTGGGAGAATGTTACTAGCACTTCATACTAGCATTTTCCTTACTCTTCTGGAATGTACCCCCATTTTCTTTTACTACTTGTTAATTTCACTTCATCATTCCATTACTGTTTCAACTTTTAGTTCTGTAATACCTCCTTTAATCTTCAATAAAATAAACACTTATTTATGTTCACATTGTATCCTGTGCTAACATCTTCATTAGCATTTTAGCTGTCATGGTGTATTTCTTATACTTTTAGGTTAAAGGCTTGTCACTCTAGTTTTTAAAACCTAGGAAAGTACTAGTCAGACAATAATTAGAAGTAGTTTTCATTACTTGAGAAATTACTATAGATCAAGTCTACGAAGAAGTACTGTTTTGGTACTGTATCAGACAACAACAACCACATCCCACACGTACACACAATAAAACAATTGAGATTAAACAGTTTATATGTAGGAAAGATTTATTTTGGCAGTGTTTTCTGAGGTTTTAATTCACTCAGAGATAGTCATTGCTCCATTTCTTTGACATATGGCAAGGGAGAGTATTATGACTGACATGTAGAGGAGGCTTTTTATCTTTTAACATTTGGGAATGAAGAGGAGAAAGGTGCCAGAGTCGCAGTATCCCCATTAAAAGTATACTGCTAATGACCTAACTTCCTTCTGTTAAACCTTACTTGATTTTTAAAAATTTTTTTAAATTTTATTTTAAAGGGGGTAAAATTAAACACAACAAAACAGAACAGAACGGGACATAAGAAAGCATAAATTTCAAAGCTAGACAGCCAGAGATCTCCACTATCTGTCATATTGTCTCTTGTTCTCTTCCAAATGGTTTTCCATATCTTTGCATATGGGGAGCTCATACTAAATAACATAGCCAATCTTTTCACAAGATGTGTAGTTAACTGGCTCCCACTTGCTGGGGAGGGGCACGGGACGGGACAGGATGACACGAGATGTCTGATCCTCAGCCCAGATTCTCAGCCCACACTCCTGCAGGATCACAGGCACCCCCCAGAGAGGGGAGGAGCTCCTTGTTCTCCTGGTACCCTGAGTCAGCAGCATGGTGCAGGTCCCGAGGCACCAGGGTCTCTCTCCTTCAGGCCACCAAAAGTCTGCCACACTCTCAGCTACCACCACTGCCATCCCCCAAAGAGGGGAAGAGTTGTTTGTTCTCTGGGCATCCCGAGTCAGCCTCACAGTGCAGGTCACCATGGGGCAGGGTCTCTCCCCTGCAGGCCCCCTAAAGTCCCTCATACTCACCTGCTGTTTCTTTCTGACCGTTCCATTCAATGGAATTGACCATTCCATTTCTAAAGTTCTGAAATGAAACCAGCAGCTGCAGCCATCTGCTGGCCTTGCTTCAGGGCCAGAAACCTTACTTGTTACTTGTTACCTCCCAATAGCACCATCAACTGGGGACTTCTCAACACATGAGCTGATGGGGCTATTTAAGATCCAAACTGTAACACATACATCATCCCACTTAATTCTGAATAACAAGAAAGGTAGCTGCTGTAATACCTTTATTTTCCAAAGATGAAAACTAAGGCCAAAAGAGATCAAATAATTTGTTCACTGTCTCACAGATAGGCAAATGGAGAATTCAAGGTTTAAATCTTTGACTTTGTGATTTCAAAGTACATGCTTTTAACCTCTGGAGTCCTTTAGTAAATATTGGTGAAATAATTATGATATCTACATCATACTCAAAAATGTTTGGGAGGCGTTTTTAGTTTTTGTTCTGTTTCGTTGTTGTTTTGTTTTGACTGAAGATTGAACTCACGACCTTGCGCTTGCCAAGCAGGCACTTAATGCCATTGAGCTAAATCCCTAGCCCTGAGTTTTTAGTTTTTTAGAATATAGAATCTCAAATAGAATTTTGCTGATTAGTATTTGGTAGACTTTAAGATTAATACGGTGCTCTAAGAATAATGCTACTGTTAGCAAATAAGGAAATATGGGAACACTGTACTTATATCCCTTTCAAGAAGAAACTCATACTTTTAGATATTTGATATATATATGTATAATATATACAAATATATGCATAAAGATATACAATCACAAATATATTTAGGATTCAGAGGAATACAGAAATATTCCTTATTTTTAAATAAGGGAGAAATTACTATAGGTGAGAAAGAAATATAATTTTTGTCTTTTTTTTTAAGACAAGGTCTTTCCAAGTTGCCTAAGCTGCGCTCAAACTTGTGATCGTCCTGCCTCAGCTCCCCACAATGCTAGAATTACAGGCATGGCATCACCATGCCTAGTAGAGGTAGAAACTTTGAGGGAGTATAGGTATTCAAGTAGAATAAGTGGAATATTAATTGGATAATAGGTAAAAGGAAATAATATCCTGCACTCCAACTATTTAATATAATAAAACTTACTATATTTATTAGTATTATAGTTTTATCACTTGAAATTTTTCCCATGAAAAGTATCTTGAACCTAAAAAAGTGATATGAATTGACTTTTTTTAGTTCTCACGATTTTCTCCCTTTTTCTTACTTTCTAGCAGGCATCTGTCACATTGTCTGGGCAGGGCTTGAACTTTTAATCCTCCAACCTCAGCTTCCCAGGATGCTTGGGTTTCAGGAGTATGATACTGCTGTGTCTCACTTTGGCTACATTTCTACTTAGAAAAACATTATATTAAGTTATGTTCAGTGTGTTAGAATGACATTAATATATGGATTTTAGAATAATTGCCATTTTGGTTGGATATCCAAGTGATATAAAACAATAGAAAGTTTGTAATGGCAATCTTAATTTGACCAAAAATGGAAAAAATGTAAAGAGTTCTTACAGTGTACTTTTTTCCTTTTAAAACAGCAAACTCATTATAACATTGGGTAAGAAACAAAAAAGAAAGAATGATTCTTCAGATGAAATATCTGATGCAGAGCAGATGCCACAGCATGCATTCAAAGATCAAGATTCTCAAGTGAGTATTAATTTTTTTCTGAGATTTGAAACACTGTTAGAATTATTTAGGTAGCATAATATTGCTTATGAATATTTAAATTGTAGTTTAGGAATAAAAATACATTTTATTATGTGCTAGAATTTATAGGACAGCATTATTACATTATGTGTGCTCCTAGTTATATTATAATAAAACATTAGATATGGGAGGAAACTCACGTATCCTCTCCATACTCCTCATTTTTCAGGTAATGAAACTGAAACCATGAGATGTTAAGTAATAATACAAAGTCCTTGATGACTTTTAAGAGTGATATTCTGTACTTATGGAGTATTTTTTAATTTACTTAATGATAGAAATACTGATTTTAAAATATGCAAATTACAAAGCAGATGGACTAAATCATCCTAGAGATAGTTTCTTTGGTCTGCTTCTGTTAAAGAAGAGCTAACTAATATTTTTTTTAAAAAAATCTCCTGACATGAATATTTTGCATTTTCCCTTTTAAAAATAGGTGGATATTCTAAATAATCCTGTGAAGTTAAAAATATAAATATTTAGTGAAGGTCATATAATTCAGGCCACCCTCTGCTTTCTAATATTTAAAATATTACTGTAGGCCATAGGGGTGATGGCAGTTGTTGAATTATGGGGCCAGAAAGCCCCTGAATGGCCTTTCTTCTTCCTTATGCAGCTTCTTATCCAATGGGAGAGTAGTGGCTCAAGGCTCCTGGGCTGCTGCAAGAGTTGAGGTAAGGGCAGTGATTGAAGCTCCTAATATTATATGGCCTGGCTTTTTCTTCGTATGTTATCTTTAACTTAGGCAAACATATTTAATTTATTCAATATGAGAGAATTTAGCTTAATTTTTATTTAAATAATGCTGGCCATTTTTCTATTATGTAATTACCAAACAATGAAATGATAGCGTAGGTCAACGTGTACATTTCTTCCATGCTTTTCACTGTAGTATCAGGCGGCTTTGACAAGTGTGGTGCTCCAACACTACAGGAAGAGGGGAGATATTTTCTAAGAATCAATTATAAGGCTATACTATTAATATTTGATTGTGTCGCTGTATAAATGACAGCAATTTCCAGGTAACTTTCAAGCACAACAGTGGATTCAAGATTTGAATACTTGAAAATAAATTAAGATTTGGAATCAGGAGGAACTCTAGAACTGTGAATATGGCATTTAATTTTTTACCTTTGATCTTAGACTATTTAGTGGCTCTATATTTAGAGACCTAATTTTTTTAAATGTCTCTGCAGCAGATTGGATAAAGTCAGTATAGGAAACAAGTGATATTAGTCATTTAACAGTATAATTCTTCTGACTTTTTTGTCCAAAGTGCTATAAGCTAATCTGCTGACACTATTAAGACACAAGAAGAAAGCTAGAAATAACAGGTGATGGAACTTGTCACTGTTTTAAATTATTGTTTGGAAAACATGTAGGAAGAAAGCCAAAAAAACCAAAAATAACCAAATATGTGGGCATGAGATTACTTTTTTATATCCTTAAACTGATAGACCTATTACATGCAAAGAAAGGTACTCCCCAGGTGACAACCTATTTGGCTTTTCCTTATTTGGAGTTTTTTACTGTATACTTTAGTGAAATATGATGAAATCAAGTATTGTTTCCTAATTCATGAAATTTTAATAAAGTTTTCATAGGATGAGGGAGTATTTTACAATAAGTAGTCCTCATTCTTTTTGTTTGTTTTTTAGTACTGAGATTAAATCCAGGGCCTCTCATGTGCTATGTTAGTACTCTGTCACTAAGCTACACCACCAAGCTATATCCCCATCTTTTGTAAATTTTACTTAGAGATAGGGTCTCATTAAGTTACCCATGTTATTCATTGAATTTGTAATCCACCTTCCGTAGCCTACTAAGTGTCTAGTATTAGAAGTTTGAGTCATCATGCCCAGCTAATGGACCTCATTTTATCTTTTGAAGAATGACCTGAGCGTGCACTTTTGTA
This sequence comes from Dolichotis patagonum, assembly GCA_004027295.1. Classification (NCBI taxonomy): domain Eukaryota; kingdom Metazoa; phylum Chordata; class Mammalia; order Rodentia; family Caviidae; genus Dolichotis; species Dolichotis patagonum. The sequence goes on from PVJX010000437.1 coordinate 166,998, forward strand.
ATATTAAAGTACATTTTCAGACCTTCATTTACTACTTCTTGAAGACTAAGAGAGGTATTTCAGAGTACTAATGAATGCATAAGTGAACAGAAACTATAATGTTGGTGAAAACATCTGATAGTCTGCTAAAAATCTACTGAATTATTCTCAGACTTCAGTATTTAGCAGTTACGCATAATGAGACAATACATGTTATGTTATGTTATGTTATGTTATGTTATGTTATGTTATGTTATGTTATAACTGTCTCAGTACTTACTAAGTTATTCTTGAACATTTAAAACCATAGATGCTTATAGAATTCAAATCATTCTTTTAGTTAGGATCATAGAATCCCTCCCCCACTACTTGAACAATATAGTATTTCATGTCCTTTTGAAAATAGAATGTGGGAAAACTGCATTTTTATAGTCCTTTTATAATTAGAAAAATTTTAAAATGCTACTTTAGCATTTGAAAATACTAATTTCTTCATGGCAAAAGATGATAACCCACCAAAAAACAAAGCCAAACCACACAAAATTGAGTCTAGGATATAGCTCAGTGGTAGAGAGCTTACTGCCGGTCATGCATTTGATCTGTAGTACTCCTCACCAAAAAAGCAAAACAAAACCAAAAAGCCCTAATAACTAGATGATCATCCATCCTAACAGACATGTGGAGTTGTCCACTACATTGGATAGATCTTACTGCTTTTTTGTCTCAATATTACACTAGTCATATGAGAAAGGCATAGAGGCCTCATGTTACAAAAACCATTTTTACAACCTTATTAGACACAAGTAACAATTTGCCCCCACACTACTATACAGGCCCAGCCACATGGGTCATGGCTGTGGAAGTAAAGAAAGGTCTGCCACATATAAGGTATTGACAAAAATCAAAAGACCATGTGAGTTACTTTGCTAGTTCTATTTCTGGGGAGTGTCAAGTACAATAAATGAATATACAAATAAATGGAAGAGAAAAGATCGATTTATTAAATATTAAACAGTAGAACAGTCACTGAGATTCCTTACCCAGTGAGATTTTGCAAAAATGAAGAAAGTAAACAAGTCCTACAGAAATTTCAAACCAGCCTGACCTTTTGATATTGTAGGGAACATCAAATGATATGTATATAGCTTGTTTTTGTTTTTATTTTTGCCTGTGCTATGGATTAAACCTAGTAACTTGTTTATTTTCAATTATCCTTGAAATAAAAACTTTTGAAACAAATATTAGATATTTAGGGAGGTAAGTAAAACCATTTGTTTTGGTATCTAATTTAAAATTACTTAGATTATTTGAAAATAATGTTGCTACATATAATACACAAGAGACTTCTGTTTTATGATAGTATTTTTTTTTTATTTTTAGGAAAGCTATTAGAATTAGAAACACTGTTTCTTCCTTCATTTAAATTTGATTATTTGGTAGGTTTGAAAATTTGCTTTATGTATTTTTTTAAAACATACTATCCTACTTTAAATAATTTCACATGTTTTGGCAAGTATTATTATTATTATTATTATTATTTTTTACATTTAACCTCCAATTAACTAATATTTATCTGATACGCTTTTTTAGGTTTGGGGCATAATATATGATTTAAATATTTGTGGTTTAAATATATATTGCCCAAAATATGAAATAGTTAAATAAAGCATAACCTCTTCAATCTTTTTAACATGTTTTTAAAGAAAAATAATACAGTAATAAAAGTATTATTAATGAAAATATATTTTATCCAAGGAATGAATAGTTTTTAAATAGGGTAGAAATCTTTTTATTTGTATGATTTGTAAAGCAAGATGATACAGGTTTTATTAACCTTGGATATTTGAAATTATAGGGAAGTGAGAATTCAGGAAGATTGCAAACCTGTGACAATGGACTGATGATAATCTTCCCTTAATTAAACAGACAAATAAGTAAATTTGAATGTTGTACATGATTTTGAAAATTTTAGTGTAAAAAATTGCAAACTTCAGGAGAAGCATTTTTAAAATATTTACTATAAATATTTTAAATTATTTTTAAGATATATAAATCTGATCCTTGTGGTTCATTACAGAAAAGAAGATCAAATCGACAAATTAAAAGAAAAAAATATGCAGAAGATGGGGAAGGGAAACAATCTGAAGAAGAGGTTAAAGGCTCAATGAAAATAAAAAAGAATTCAGCTCCTTTACCTGGTGAACAGCCTTTACAATTATTTGTGGTAAGATATATTTAGGATTACAATGCTTTTTTATTTATGTATTTATTTTGGTGTTCTGAGACATGTTCTCACTTTGTAGCCCAGGCTGGCCTCAAACTCACAGCAATCCTGCCTCAGCCTAGCAGAGCTGGGATTAGAGGCACATGCTGCCATCCCCATCCCTGACTAAAATATATTTTAAACTAAGATAAATTATTTAAGATACTAGGAATTCATGCCTGTTTTTTGTTTTTTGTTTTCCTCTTGCAATATGGCATCACATTTCTACCTCCTGAAAATACTGTCATAATTTCTGAAACTATTCCAAACTGTCTATGTTGGGTGGAATAATTTGAAATTATATTTGAATATTTTGAAATTGGAATTTTTAATCACATTATTTTTCTCTGAAAACTCCTCTAAATTTCAAATATTGGTGAATAAAAAAACAAACGTGATTTATCATTTCCTGCCCCAGTAAGTGCTCGTCTTCTGCCTTACGAATATTGTTGCCTGCATTGTGAACCAAATACTCAGCTACTAGCTGAGGGAGTTGAAACTTTAGGCAAGCTCTTACCCTATCTGTGCCTAAGTTTCCTTATTAATACTATAGAAATCATAATAGAGTAGTAATATCTGCGTAGGTAATATATGCACATTACTTAAGATACAGTGTCTAGCACATTAAAAAGCATAACATGTTTAGTATGTTCACGATGCAAATGATGACGGGGTTACAACAATGATCTTTTTTTCCTGTGGTTTATATTCCTAATGTTTGATGTAGTGCCCTGAATGTACTAAATAAATGTTTTTTTGAGTTTTACTATATTCATAAATACATAAGATAGCAACTAAAGGATTTTTCAGAATGTATTATATCATGTATTTGTTTCCGTCCCTCCAATAGGAGAATCCGAGTGAAGAAGATGCTGCAATTGTAGACAAAATACTATCTTCTAGAATTGTCAAAAAGGAAGTAAGTAGTGCTACATTACATTCTGCATTGTATTCCATATCCTGTTTAAGAGTTACAATTAATAATTTTATTTTTGTAGATAACACCTGGAATGATGATTGATACAGAAGAATTTTTTGTAAAATACAAGAATTAGTAAGTATTTGAGATACAAAGAACTACAAAGGTATTTGATTAAATATAATGTGATATATTTAATATATAAATATATTGAGTTATCATTTTCATTTGTCTGCATTTTAATGAAATTTTTGTTATTCATAATTGCATGAGCTTAAAAAGGTTTAAAGGCTCTGAAAACCTTTTATGTTAAGATTGAATTTTTATGGATCCGGGATATAGCTCAGTGGCGTAGCTCCTGCCTGGCAAATGCAAGGCCCTGGGTAAGACCAAAGTAAGACTGAATTTTTAAAAAAATATTATTAAAGTCAAAATGCAAGACTGTTGAAAATATCATATGCTTTTACAAATTGTAGATGTTAATTATTATAAACACATGTAGAACTTTTCAGACTTTATTGTAAGAAATTTCTGACCTTAAATTGTTGCACCAGATTCAGCCAAATATGGTGATGCGTACCTGTGGCTGAGGTTGGAGGATCACAAATTACAGCCCAGGCTGGGCAACATACTAACTTAGTGTAATCCTTTCTAAACATTAAAAAATGGCAAGGTATATGATTTAGTGCAGAATCCTTGGGTTTAGTCCTCAGTGCCACCAAAACAAATAAACAAAAAAACCCCAATCTAAAATAATTCATAGGAGTCACAAATTATGAGAAGAACATTCTTCTTGGCATTTTCCAACTTTTCTTGATACTTCAATGAAAGCTTTTAAAAAGAATTCTGTTGGTTTCAAAAACAGTTTATCGTTGTTGTCATGATAAAACCCTTACTATGAAAAATAAAACATATATTACATTCTGCTCTTACACTTGGTCAGTTTACCCTTCTGTTACTAGACTACAAGTTGTAGACTTGGGTTACAATTTCCTTACAATATAGGGATCACAGTGTCTTTATTTTAGAAATTTTATGATGTCTACTGAAATTAAATGTGATGAACTGTGTATTTGTAGTGTTGAAGGTACTATTTTGTGTGGGCTATTATAATTAAACATAGATGTTAGATATGATATTTCATTCTAATGTATTTTTTTATGAAAATTTTAGCTCCTATCTTCATTGTGAGTGGGCCACAGAACAGCAGCTTTTGAAAGATAGAAGGATCCAGCAGAAAATCAAACGATTCAAATTGAGACAAGCACAAAGAGCACATTTTTTTGCAGATGTAAGAAAAAAAATAAGACAACTATGTGTTGAAATCTGTAAATATATAGTATTATTTATCAGAATTTTAAGTATTACTTTAAATCTTAGGCTGCCAATATTAATATTTGAATATAAATGTTCTTTCCTAAATTAGCTTGGAAACTACCTAAAATAATAACCTTGATGATTCAGAATTGCAGATATGCTTGTATTTTTAAATTCACATATATTTTAGTACTTAGAGTTAAATGTACATTAACATCATAAAGAATTTTATCAACGAGTTACTTAGGCAAAAGAAGTGATATTGTGCCAAATAAATTTTCCATAACATATGTTGCATATTTTCCACACCAGCTTTGCGTGTGTGAATAGAACATCATTTTAAAAATTCATTTACTTTTCTGTGCCCAACTAAATTTGATCTGATGTCCTTTCATGCTCTTAATTTTTTTAATTGGTTATATTTTTAGAACAGTTTTAAATTAACTTTTTTAAAGAAAATTTGAATATTTTGAACAAAAGAATTACAAAAATAGTTTAAATTCCCACATAAATTTTACATTGACTTTCAAATGTTAACATTTTACCATATTTGCTTTTTCTTTTTTCTTTTCTTTTGTTTTGTTTTCTTTTTTCTTTTTTTTTTTTCTTTTTTTTTTTTTTTCTTTCAGTACTAAGGATTGAACCCAGGCTGGCCTTGCACATTCTAAACAAGTGTGCTACCACTGAGCTACATCCCCAGAACTTCTTAAAATGTTTTTTTGACACAGGGTCTGGCTAAATTGCCCAGGCTGGCTTCAAACTTGGGATCCTCCCACCTCAGCCTCCTGAGTAGCTAGGATTAAAGGTGTGTGCCCCCACGCCTGGTTCATATTTGCTTTATGATATGTATTCATTCTGGATGCCTTAATTTCCCTCCCCATCTTTGTCCAGCACACACATTTTTTTTCTGAACCATTTGAATGGACATTTCAAATGCTTCAGTATTTATTTTCTAAAACCAAATACATTTTCTAACATAAAAATAGAATTAACACTGACTGTACTTTTATCTCATTTGCAGACCTCATTGATACTTCACTAATTGTTCCAGTAGAATTTTTCTATAGCAAAAAATGTGTGTGTTTCTCTTTCCCAAAGTTCATCTCAGCCCCAAATGTTGATTCATTTATTATGTCTTTTCAAATCAGTGTTTGTTTTTCATTTTTTGAACATTTTTTTAAGAGTACAGGTCATTCGTTTTGTAAAATGTCCCTCACTTTGAGGTTGTATATTATTTCCTCATGATTCTTGCTATCCATTTTTTAAAACAAAGAATAGCACTGAAATGATGCTTTATCCTCGTCAGTTAATCATATTTGATAGTTCATCATACCTGTTTGCTCCATAGTTGTGTACCTAACCAGTAGGTAATTATATTGACCTTTGTAGTAAGGTGGTAGCTATCAGATTATTTACCATGAAATTACTGTTATTTCCTTTGTGACTACCTCAAAAATGTGATGATTCTAATGACCCAGTGGTTTATGAATGCTAGGAGTTCTTCCCCATACCTCAGCAATCTTTTGTCTATTTACTGCTACAAAATTCCTAATGGGCTGAAGATTTTAGAATAACTTAGGTAAGGGTTGGGATTGTAGCTCAGTGGTAGAGCACTTACCTAACAGATGCAAAAGGCCCTGTTCTATCCCCATCCCCGCTAATAAAAGAAGTTTTTAATATCAAGTAGTTTATAACATTTAATTTTTCATGAGCATTGATTTTTTCTCGACTCAGGTACAACATAAAAGCCATATAAATCTTTTGTTTTATCTGTTAAAATTTCTTGTTTCTTTTGGGTTTTTATTTGACTTTATTTGATACAGATTATACAAATAGTAATATGGAAATACAGTGAATATTTAAATTTGAAAAAATTACAACACAGCACACGTTTTCATTAATTCCTATCAAAATATATGCCACTTTCTGAAGCTGTTCTTGAAGTGTTCTTTCATGAGTGTCTTTGTGTGTTGTGATTGAAAATACGGTGAATGCTGCTGCCGAGTGCCTTCCAAAAAAAATGCAGGCTTACCAAACATTGCTATTTGTCTTCATTCATTGGATTTGGCACTGTGTGACTTCTAGAATTCCTCATTTGAATAGTTTTATCATATATTATACTCATAACTTCCTAAATGTCTTTGCGAATTAAATTGGAAGAATTTCACTTATTGGAAATGTAATTGGAATCAAACTGATGTGTTTGTTCTATAGTGTTCTATATCTGTATTTCTATCTTTCCACTTTGTCAGATATCAATTAAGTTACTTTTTAATTTTAGATGGAAGAAGAACCATTTAACCCGGACTACATTGAAGTAGACAGAGTTTTAGAAGTCTCTTTTTGTGAAGATAAGGACACTGGGGAGGTACATATTATGTAAAGTACTTTTTAATTAAGAAAAATCCAAAAGCTTTCAGTTATTAAATTTTTAAAAGTTACAATCTGAAAACACTAAAAAAATGCCTAATTTGTTTTTATTGATGGTAACTAACTATATTTAAACTGTTTGTAATGATTCTCTTATTTAAAATACTTTTTACTGGCTTTCAAAATGATTTAATAAAAATTTTTTTTTGCAGCCTCTTATTTACTACTTAGTAAAGTGGTGCTCGTTGCCATATGAAGATAGTACATGGGAACTAAAAGAAGATGTAGATCTTGCAAAAATAGAAGAATTTGAACAACTGCAAGCTTCAAGGCCTGATACAAGACGTTTGGTAAGAACCTATCATACACAGCTTCATATAATATTTATATTTTGTTATTTAGTAGTGTTAATATGAGCTATAGATTTTGTTTGTTTGCTTGGTATGTGTTGTTGGAAATTCATTCTAGGGCTTTTACCATACTGACACATAGTCTAACACGGAGCTATATTCACAGCCCTAACTTAGAATTTTTAACTTAGCTTTTGTTACCCAATTAATTCTATATCCTATTCTTCCAAATAATGGTCCATGTATATTAATGTAGCTACTCTGTTAAAAGAAATTTGCATTTTTTGCTATGATAAACTGATTAGTTGCTTAGCAATGCCTTTTGTATTTTCTTAAATACTGGTAAATATTTCCTTCCACATTTTCCTTAGAAAAGTTGTTTCACTGAATAGTTCTACCTCATTTCTGAATTTTAAATTATCCTCATATTTCTTTCAAATCATTTATGTAAATCACAACATTAGTTGCAGCTTTATTGAAGTTTTGTCAATTCTTAACTCAAGGAAAATAGATTTATATTCTTTTAAACCAGTTTTTTCTCCAAGAATTATATGAAATGTATGTATTTCCATAGTAGCTTAAACCTTGGGTCTTATGAACCTAGGCAAATGTTCTATCACTGAGCTGTGTCCTCAGCTCCACAGTACCTATATTTTTTAGAAAAAACCTTTTTTCTTTTTTGGTACCTGGGATTGAATTTACAACCTTGCACTTGCCAGGTAGGTGCTTGTACCATTGAGTATATCCCCTGCCCAGAAAAACCTTTTGTGAAGAATGTTATTATACAAATAAGGAACAGTAATATCTGATTAACTGTTACCCCTTCCCCAGTCCTCTTGAAAACGTTATTGATTTTAATAGTCTGCTAGTTTAAGGCAGAGCAGCAGCAGCAGGGCTGGAGACAAACACTTCCTGGCAGGACAGGCAAGAAACAGCTGCCTTTTTTCAAACATTTTTTATTTCGCCCAGACCACAAGCTTGTTGGTGGTGCCAGCTACACTGGAGTTGGTCTTCCGTGTTCAGTAAATCCACACCCAGAACTGTTCTAATTCAATCATTGCACTAACACATTTATCTCTCATCTGTGTTCCAGCCACCTCCCAAAAGCCCCACCTATGAGGTGATGAAGCTTTGGGGGAACATCTAGACATAAGCCAGTAATACCAAACCTTTCAGAGCATTCAGTGATACAGCAGCCTTCTACAGCATGTGTGTTATAGATTTGCCACCACTGAAATTATGGTCTAAGCTGTTTTAGATCAGTGGTTGTCTGTAGATGTACATAGCAAAATCTCTTGGAAATTTAAAAAATTTGAGATGCTTTAGATACATTATTTTGTCCTTGTATGGGGTTAAACCAACAGAATTGAACCCCTTAATATTGTAAAATCAGTGACAGTGCTAGTCTGTCTCTCTTAAATAATGTAGGTGAGTGATGTTTGTTGTTAGTTATTGTTACTAGTTACTAGTTATTGTTACATAAAATAGCATACACATCAATTATAAGTATTTCTAGACATTCTGTAAATGAAATTTTTCCCTGTTCTACACTAGTGAAATTTTCATTATTTTGCTGAAAGGAATCCTACTCAGAATATTTAATATGGAAATTATTTTAAGCAATAACTAAAGTATTATATGTTAGGTTTTGTTTTATTTTAAAGAGAAAAAAATAGGCAAACAAACAAAAACAACAAAAGTAAAATGACAACAGAAACAACAGCTATATAGGTTTTCAAAACAAGATGATAGACGTTTAATAATGGTTGTGATACTGCACATTGTTATCTTCAAAATACTTGCTTAGATTACTACATACAGGAATAAAACAAAACAATAAAATGAAACAAAACATTGGGTTTCAAAAACAAGACAGGAGGAAATCCCCCACAGTTGCCACAATGCACACTGCCATCCTCTTAAGTAGATGCCCAGATCACCAACCCCAGACCTGTAAAGTCAACCAAAAAATACAAGCATCAAATTATTCCTTTCACCTCAGTTGTTGTCATCTCACCCTGAGTCCTCCAAATCAACAAGTTGCTTACCACAGGAAGAGGGTGAAGGTGCTCTTCTGGTTTCCCAGCCTGTACACTGGCTGACTCACAGGAAGGCATGCTTTTGTCTTCTTGCTGAGGCTTCTCCTGATTCCTGTGCCTGAAACTGGCTCACAGGGAGGTATGGCTTATCTTCTTGCTGAATCTCTTCCTGATCCACATGGTGAAGCCTGGTTGATGAGAAGATGTACTTTGTCTTCTTGCTGAGTGTCATCCTGATCCCCATGCCTGAAGCTGGCTCTTAGGCAGGTGTGGTTTGTCTTCTTGCTAAGTCTCTTCCCAGTCCATATAGCAGAGCCTAGTTCATGGGAAGCTGTGCTTTGTCTTCTTGATGAGTCTCACATCCCAGTCTTCATGCCTGAAGCTGGCTCCCAGAAGGGTCTTCTTGCTGAGTCTCCTCCTAATCCCCATGTTGGAGCCTGGCTCACAGGAAGGTGTGCTTTGCCTTCTTACTGAGTCTTCCTGATCAACATGGTAGAACCGGCTTCATAGGAAGATGTGCTTGTCTTCTGGCTGAGTCTCTTCCCATCCACTTGGAGAAGCCTGATTCATGGGGAAAGTGTGGTTTGCCTTGCTGAATCTCTTCTATGTTAGTTATTTTAACATTAATTGGTTATCTTTTAAGAATTATTTTCTTGGGCTGGGACTGTAGCTCTGTGGAAGAGTGCTCTAATATGCACAAGGCCCTAAATTCAATCTCTAGCAGCAACCAATAAAAAGGTTTTTAGTAAATTTTGGTAGTATTGGCTGGCTGAGTTTTGTAGCCACCTTTCTCTGTATGCTCATCGCATGTGTTGTTTTTTTATTTGTAGTCACCATACAGCCTGATTAAGAATAATGTTTTAGAAATGTAATCTTGTTCATTAAAAATATATAATTGTAAGCAAAACGGTATTCTGCCTGCACCACAGAAACTTATTTATCCTATTAATATATAACTTCTATTACATTTGGGTCTAAGACAATATTATTTTTTCTTTTTCTTTTTTTTTTTTTTTTTCTGTATTGGAGATCCAAGTCACGACCTCACGCTTGCCAGGCAGGCGCTTATGCCACTGAGCTAAATCCTCAGCCCTATTTCTCCATCTTAACAGCAACTTCCAGAGACTTTTATTTTAGCTAGAATGAATTTTATCTAGAATAAATGTATAACAGCTTCTTGTTCCTGTGGAGAAAACATTGTATTTGATTGAATGTAACTATATATGCAAATAAAGAAATATTTTCCCTATAATGTGATTTCCCTATGATTTTCCCTGTAATGTTATTTCTAGAATTCTTTTGAAAGAAATGCTTTGTACTGTTTATGTCAAAGTGGCATTATATAAAGAAGTGTTACACAAATTGTCCTTCTCTAGTAGGGGAGAAACTCCCTTCTCTGTTCCTCTAGTAAGGGAGAGACTCCTCCAGAACAGATCTTTTTCCATTAAATGTTGCAAAGCCAAAAATCAAAACAAAAGTTGATCACCAACAGCACAAGTTTATTCACCAATCAGAAAATGTAGAAACTGGAACCTGATTTCCCATATCAACTTCTCAATCCTTCGAGGTTGAGGAGGCCATTCAGACAGAATTTTTTAAAATGAGGGATGACTGAGCATGGAGGGACACAGCACTTAGGAGGCTGAGACAGGAGGATCTCTGTAAGCTCAAGGCCAGCCTGAACTGCATAGTGTGAGAGCCTGTTTAAAAAATCCTTTCCTCCCAAATCGTTCTTCTTTTAACACCACTTAAACGTTTGTAGAGAATTAACAATTTTGTCACTATCCATTATTTTTCATTACAGATGTGTTCCCACCACACTGGCTTCCTTTCTCTTATCTTTAGATGGTCTTTATGAGAGCAAAAGTTGTTAGTTTTGATGTTCAGTTTATCTTTTCCTTTTGAGCATACTTTTTTTTTTTAATATAAGAAATCTTCACATAACCCAAGATTTTTTTTCTGCCTCTTCCAGAAATTTTGTAATATTTAGATCTATGATCCACTTTGAATTCATAAAATCAGTTTTTGTTCGTGGATATGCACTTATTATAGCAACTTTTTTTCAGTCTTTCTATTGAAATGCATTTCAATTTTGGCAAAATCAATTGATCAAATAACTGATAATGTATTTCTGAACCATGTATTCTTTTTCACCAATCTTTTTTTCTGTATTTTTATATCCATTCTTCATAGTGTTTTTCTCTAAAGGTTTTATAGTTCTCTAAATCAGTGACTGTAAATGCCCAAATTGTATTTCTGCCCCCCTCACTATTATTTTGGCTATTTCTGATACTTCATAATACCACATGCTTTTAGAATTGGCTTTTAAATTTCTGCAGAATCCTTGTTGGGATTTTGATTAGACTGTAGATCTGTTTAATTTGAGAAGAATTAATAACCTCTTAAGTTTGTTTAGCTGTGTCATTTTAGTGGTTTTTGATAGTTTTTAATTTACTGGTTTTGTTTACTTGTCAGAATTTTTCTTAAAAATTTCATGTCAGGTACAAATATAAATTGTTTTTAAAGATGTATAGTGGTGCTTCATTTCTTTTTCCACAATTTTTGTTACGGAATTCATTCCACAATTCTTCTTGCAGTCAGAATCGTAGAGTTAAGTTTGTGAACCAAGGTACTACTGTATTCATGATTATTGGAAGAGTGTGGATTACCATTGACTATTATAGATTGATCTTATATTATGTAGCCTTGTTAAAATCACCACTTAGTTTAGCTTTCTTATACATGCCACAGGAATTTCTGCATGGGCATGTTATATTTTCTATGTATAAAGATAGGTTTTTAATTTTTTATTTCCTTTTTTTTTTTTTTTTTTTAAATACCAGGAATCAAACTCAGGACTTTGTACTTGCCAGGCAGGCACTATGCTGCTGGGCTATATACCCAACCCCTTTCTTTTCAATCTTGATGAGTTTTATTTCTTTTCCTCACTTGATTATGCTTGTTAGGTTTTCCATTACAGTGTTGACTAGAAGTGGTCACAGTGGACAGCTTTGCTTTATTCCTAATCTTGGTGGGGGAAGGGGCTCCATTTTTCACCTTTAAGTATTAATGTTAGCTTTGACTTTTTATAGATACACTTTAGCAGGTTGAAGAAGTTTTGACTTCTACCAAGAGTTTTATTAGGAACAAATGGTGAATTTTTCAAATGCATTTTCCATATCTGCTGAGAATTATATTTTGTGTTTTTATTTTTTTTTTATTTATTTATTTATTTTTTTTTTTTATTTAAAAGAGAATAAAACAAAAGGGGGCAGTACAGAGCAGATCAGAAGAGGACAACATAGGCAACACAGTACTTTACATTAAATCAACTGGACATCAACAGTATCTAATGCCATATCTCTTACTCTGCTATAGTTGAGCATAGTTTCAATTACAATAATATCAAACATAACACAATAGTATAAAGCCATGCATATAGTGAAAGAATTCCAGGGTATATTTGTGTTTTTAAATTTGTTCATACTAATTTTCAATTTTAACCCACTTTTTATTTCAGGGAAACATTCCTTATTTATGATGTATTGCCTCTTTATATTTTGTTAGATTCCATATGAGAATGAGTATGAGGGATATTGAAATGGAGGTTTCTTTTGTATGTCTTTTCTTTGTCTAATTATTGTATCAAGGCCTCATAGAATGAACTAGAAAGTAAGCCTTCCTCTTCCACTTTCCTGAAGAGTCTGAACAGAATCAATTTGATTTTTAAGTGTTAAGTAGAATTTCACTATAATACTGTATGCTGTTAGGTATCTGTGATATTTTAAAGATAATGCTTTCTATAGTAAATTGTGTGGAAGATTTAAACATGAGATACATGCATTATGCATTTTTGTACTTTTCTCAAAGGAACGTCCTCCTTCTAATATTTGGAAGAAAATTGATCAATCCAGGGACTATAAAAATGGCAATCAACTCAGGGAGTATCAACTGGAAGGACTCAACTGGCTGTTATTCAATTGGTACAACAGGTATGCGGTGTATTTTAACAGAAAAATAAATGCATATATTATTTTTTTTGTATGTGCATAAATATGTTAAATAAAACAAATACATTACTATCATCATAAAGTCTTCATGATTGTGACAGAACTTACCTGAGAAAAATATGTAAATTATAATTCAGACTGTAGACTGTACTTTTTCCTTTAATGTACAGGTATGTTGATTAATAATTAAAGTCCTAAGTTATCTATATTACAGAATGTTTTTCAATTTACCAATTTATACTGCTGTCAATAATTGGTTCTGGTTAATTCAGTCTGAGCATATTACTCTTACAGGAATTACTCCTGTGTGTTATTCAATGTATTTGTTTAATGAAGTAAGTCAGCAAGTAATGAAAAATAGAATTCTTAAAAGGGAACATAGTTAATGAGTTACTGCTTTGGTGTTATTTTCAAATTGTTCAAAATGGTTTATGAAACAAATCTCATGTTATTTAAGATATGAAATATAATTACAGAAGAAGCAAAAAGTGGTACCAAAATTAAGAAAAAGCTATAGTATGCATACATAATAGTAATCATTTCTCTGTGGTTTTAATTCTTACGTGATTCTTCTGAGTTGTTACTCTTAGTAATGGTGAGTCAGATAATGTGAGAATGACCTTTAACCTATGCAGTGCTCCCTTCTGTCTTTTACTATTTTTTTAGATTCAAAAATAATTCGATGAAGTCTATAAACCAGTGCATAAATGGCATAGTGTAAAAAAATTTAAACAACTGTTAACAGTTTTAAACAGTTCACTACAAGTAAATGATTATGCATTATAAATATGACCTTCTGGGTTAGGAACAATCCATTCACATAACATTCTGATCTAAGCACTAAAAATGAAAAATACAAGGCTTCCATAAATTAATCCATGTGAATTCCAAACTGGGTGCATGAACATTGCAAGTCTATCATTTTCTAATATTTCACACTAGAGTTAAAAATACTGTAATCCCTTTTCCAGTCTTCCTCACAATCCAAAAAGTTATATTTCTAATCCATTGAGATGTTATTGGACTCCTCCGGCAAGTTAATTCCAATGTACCACCTCCAATGCAGCCCAAGTCGAGAGCAAAGACAGAAAGACATGTTCAAAAGTAAGGGCAGCCAAAGGGTCCTACACCCATCCAAGTGAGGAAATATATATATGAATGCCTTGATCCATGTCTCTCCCAGAATTTATAATCTTGTGAAGAAGGGGGTGGCTCGAGGATGGTTGATAGTGAGGATGGTGGGAACTACATGAGTAGCTTGAGCTGGCTAGCCAGATAGGGAGAAAAGCATCTTTGCAAAATGCAGGAAGAATGACGTGCAGAAGGATCAATCATTGTAATTCAATTAAGATAGCAATTGAATTGTTTTTGGAGGCGATAGTGCTTCAGTTTCTGATATGTAAACTTTTGTGCCCTGGGTACTTATGGACTGTTTTGAGGTTTATGTCCAGTTGACATTCCTGGAGCTGACTGGCTCTCCCATCCTGCTGTGCTCATATCTTATTGATAGCACTACTCGAGGAAATAGAATTGACTGTCTGAGGGCTTTAGATATTATATAACAGTACCTGGGTTAGCCTTATTTGCAAGCTTAGAGCCAAGTGAAGAGAGAAGGAAATACCATGGTCAGCTCTGTACTTAACAGTATATGGAAATAAGCTTCAATATAATCAATATTGCAGCAAGTATTCTGCATTCAGCGCGAGTCTCAAAGTGTCTCCTATAAAAAGACAACAGGCAGTAAGAACAGCATTTTTAGTTACTCCACAGCTTCACCTCTCACACTGAGACCACACCTGCATCACCTACATCTGGACTGGGAGCTTGCTTGTTCATTCCCCCAGCTGAGCTCTTGGTTCATACAGAATTGACCCCAGACCATAGGCAGGTTGGAAGGACCCACAGTGAGCAGCCCTCGTGGTCTTGCCACATTACTGACTCACTCCTGGGTAGCTTTTTGGTTTCCTCTGCCCACCTATCTTCAGCCCGTTCTGATATCAGGAGAGTGGGTGCTCAGGTCACTCCACTATGGGACGCAATTGCCAGCTCCCAACCATTGTTCTCACCCTAGAACGTTAGCCCTGGATAGTAGCTCCAGAACACTGGCCATATTCCATAGGAAGAACTGACCAGAGTAGCTTATAGACAGATCAAAAGCTTTAATGGTTCTTACTTGTTTGTAATTTTAAAATGTCTAGTCATTTAAAAATGACTAGTAATACCAGTAATAAACATTGTCCTGTTATCCCAGACACCAAAGGCCTGAAATAGGAAACAAGTGCATAAATATTAATAACAGTAGTGATAACAGTAGCACAAAAATATGCATAATTTCTAGATACTGAGCTAATAAACCACTATAATTATAATTTATTTTTTTTTGGGTACCGGGAATCCAACTCACGACCATGCGCTTGCAAGGCAGGCGCTTATGCCCCTGAGCTAAATCCCCGGCCCTTATCAGTTTGTCTTATATTCACAAGTGCTTTTAAATCTCCTATATTAAATCCTGTCTAAGTTGGCCCCTGATAAAAATGTTTACCTAGTCACTTTGCACTTTAAAAAAATGCTATTAAAAGTCTTTGGGAAAGCCACAAGGGAGATGACCTCAGGTGACCCTTCCAGCCAGACAACAAGCCCTCTGGCTCCAGCTGCCTGAAAATGACAGCTGCCCATATCTGCTGGCTGAGGGCAAGGTCTCCATGGACAACACACAGCTCTTTTACACAAATTACCAGGGAGTCCCTGTTGTATTTTTTTTATTATTAGTTATCGTTGTTTATTATCTTTTTTTTCCAAGAGACTTAGTAAAATGGTTAACTTTTTAAATTTATCTTCCCTCAGTATTCTACTCCATTTTCTAAACTGCCTGTTTTAAATTTCTACTACTTTCTTCAACTGCTTTATCACAATCCCAACCCTTCGTTCTTTGTAAATAACTGCATCATAGAATAGCCAGGAAAGATAGGTTTCAAATTCTTCAAAATTCTTGCCTGCCTTCATATCCAAGGCTACAAGTATATCTCCATCCATGGTCATCTTATTTCTAATTTTACGTATCAGATGTTTGAAAAGCCTTCTTGGGGACCAAGATTAATCATGCCACTTCTTGACATGAAGTCTCCAGTCTTTTCAGAATTTAACTTTGATCAGTTATCCTGAGTTTAGATCTTCCAGCTATCACTGAAGACTATTGCCCATCTTTTCAATCTATGAACCAATTTGGGGTTTATCTAGCTAGAAAAGATGGTGAACCTCTTCGTGATTCTGTTTTTCCTTCTAACTACTTTGAGATAGATCTCTTGGTAACTTCCTAAGCAAATCTCTAGTATCTTAGCGTTACTCTGTTACCTCATTTTCTTTTTACCCTGTTATGATCTGGATTTTGTTTCTGTTCTCTGAAATGCTTAATTTGTCAATCCATGGAATTGTGTTCAGCCCTAATTTCCTCTCTGCTTCATTGGACAGACATTGCTACTTCATTCTTAAATTCCACCCCCCAACACATACACCCTCCAACAACTTCCACATCTTGGCTATCTCCTAGCTCTCCATTACCTCAGTGACTTGTAAACTTCTGGTTCTTTTTTCTCTTATTTAGATACCACCACCACCACCACCACCTGCCCACACCATACTCTTTAGTTCTTTTCTCCTAGTATATGTTTGTTTTTCCACAGCCATTCTCTACACCCCACCCTCATGACTTCACCCATAACACCTACCCACACCTAACATTCACTTTCCTCTCCATTCCCTAACCCTCACCCCATGCTTGGGGATTGAATCCTGCGCCATAAACATAGTAGACAAATACTTTGCAACTGAGTTATACCCCAGCCTGACTAACCAATAATATTAGTCCTTAAACTTTGGACCCATATTTTTTTAACTCTTGCTACCTGTATGTCCAGCTTAACAATTTTTCAAACACAGCAGATTCATAATTAATCTTATTTGTTGTTTCTTATATGTCAAATTCTTCATCCTCCATATTTTTCTTCTTGATAATAACAATACAATTCATTTAGTTACCCAAACTGAAATCTGACAGTCATTTTATACAGCATATATCTAGTTGGTGACAAGGCCAATTCACTCTTAACGTGGCCTTTTCCCTCAGTACACAGTCTCACATTTTCTTACCTGCACACAATACTTTTCCGAGTTATTATGCCAACTTCTGGTCACGTAACTCTGTGTTATCATAACAGTACCAAAATAAAGCTTATAATACAAACCTAACTTTATTGACTTTCTTTTAAGATTTTCAGTTATTCCCATTGCAAAAAAGCATGATACCTAATGTAATCTATTTATGACCCCTACATAGCTCACTGACTTTGCCTTTCTTCACCATACCCTATTAACTATATTAAATAACTTTTGGTCTCCCAGTTGGTCATTTTAATACTTCTGCTCAATTGCTTTGCCCTCTGGTAAGATCCTACTCATAATTGACCTCTCTGCAGAAGTTCTCTTATCTTTTCTATCCAGAGTTGTTGTTTTTCCTCTGTGCTTCTTTCATAATAAATTTTATTCTGTTGAATCTTTATTGACCAATATATCAGTCATCTATGGAGCTCATTTTAGTGTTACAGGTAATTTGTTTCTACTCTAAACACACTGAATCAGAATGTATAAGGGAGGAACTTGGTTATCTGTGTTTTTTCAAGCTTTGTGGCCCTTCTAATGCACAGCTATGGTTGAAAACCAGTGCTATATTTGTGCTTCTACAGTAGCACTTTGCATGACTATTTATGTATTTGCATGTCTGCTTCTCTAATAGATACAAGTCCCTGGAAGGCAGAGAACATGTTCTATTTCTTTTGTATCCCATCTTCTCATACTGTCCTGAGATAATAGAAGGTATTTAATAACTGCTTCCTGAATAAATATTTGCCTTGCTCTTGCCTTTTCATTCTTTTAAAAAGTCAAATACTTTATGGGTAATATATTTATTTTAGAGCTACAAAATTCTTTAATTTTCCCTTTGCAGGATTATACTAATGTAATCTTCAGTTTACCCAGCACTTCAGTAACTTTTATGTTTTTATTAATTCAAGTATTTTATTTGATTTCATTGTATTTTATCTTTGAAAACATTATATTAGAAAAATAATCGCAATGTACACATGGATAATGTATTTATTTCAGACGAAACTGCATTTTAGCAGATGAAATGGGTCTGGGAAAAACCATTCAATCAATTACATTCCTCTACGAAATCCTTCTGACTGGTATAAGAGGACCTTTCCTGATCATTGCACCACTTTCTACCATTGCAAACTGGGAGAGAGAATTTCGTACATGGACTGATATTAACGTTGTGGTTTATCATGGGAGCCTGATTAGCAGACAGATGATACAGCAATATGAGATGTACTTCAGGGATTCACAGGTGTGTTGCTAATGATTTTGCTTGTTTAACAGATAAGAACTAAAAATTAAGCATTACATAACAATTATTTTCAGATTTAGGATCTATTTAATTACATACTTAAGTTTTAGGTTAAATTCTTTTACCATATATAATAAATTGTAACTAAAACAACAAAATTCAGTTTAATGCTGTATTTATTTCTCTGTAATGGAGTATACTGATTTACACAAATACAGTAATTACTAATAATTTCTAATTCTTTAAAATTGCACATTAAATTTATTTCTAGTAATAAATCTTCTATCATCCTCTAGTTTTTCTATTTTTATGTATAAATCTTCAATGAATACCATGAGCCTAAATGCCTATTGAGGTGAGACTACAGGTTCTCTTTTTATTCAGTAGATTTTGACTTTATTATTCATCTGTTCTATTGAAAACTACTACCCGGGGCCGGGGATTTAGCTCAGTGGCTTAAGTGCCTGCCTGGCAAGCGTGAGGTTGTGAGTTTGATCCCTGGTAACAAAAAAGAAAAGAAAAGAAAACTACCACCTTTGTTCTTTTGGAGTCTGTCATCTCAGATTGATTCCCTTCTGTAGAGTTTTATTATTCATAATCATATATTTGTAGAATTTTAAATTGATGATATTGAGTGAGTTATTGTGAAGTAATTGTTTACAGAAAGCACAACACAAGTCTTAAGACTTTAGGAGATTTTCAACAAACTTACCATTTTAATATATATGTCATGATTTTGGCATAAATATGGTTACCAAAAAGTTGCATTTCTGAAGTATAATAATCTGAATTGTATGTATGAAGTGTTATGTTTTTATGATAGATGTTACAGATTGTGGGATGTTAAAACCAAAGGTATAAACTTCAAAAGTGATATTTCATGTAATAAGATAAATAAAAGTGACATTTAGAGTTTAGTCTTCAAACTTATTTTAATATATGTTGATTAAATATTTTCTTCTGCTCCTTTCAAGTTATCAGATAGATTAAAATCAAAATAATGTTAATATTGTGCTAAAATTTTCCCAATTGTTCTGAGACAAGTTATGGCACTAATATCACTAATGACCACTAATATTTATTGAGTACATGATAACAGTTTTATATTTTTTTCACTTAATCTTTGTAATGGTATCCTTATAAAATACTTTTTCCCATTTAATATATGAGAATAAATTACCCTAAAACCACAGAACAAAACTGAGATTAATACATCCAAGTTAGTCAGACTCTACTTACATTCCTGAACTTCATGGTATCTATATCATTACTTATTCCTTTTCAAGGTACCTTTATCAATTCCTTTTTCATCTTCCTGTATCTAAACTTTGTAACGATCCAGGTCTCAGTATTTTATGTCTAAATTCTTTGCTAAATTTCAGATACATGTCTAAATGGCTAGTGAACAACTCCACTGGGACATATTTAATAAATGTCTCAAACTTGCATGTCTGAAAAACCAAAATCAGTCTTTTTTTTTCTCCATACCTATCACTTAAAAAAATTTGTTAGTTCTAACTTGAAAATGCAGTATATCTAAACTCATCCATTCTCATTAGACTATTTTCACCAAAGCAAGCAGAGAACTCTTAAAATATCTTACAGCAAATCCCATTAATAATTTTTTGCTCAGAGTAAAAGTCCTTATCACAGTCCTTATCACAGTTCTCAAATAACTATACACTGAGTTTCATTCATTCCTCCTTTGTTGCTTTTTATCTGAATATCATCAAAGATATTCCTGCCGTAACATCTTCATGTTTTATACTTTTACCAAGAATGCTTTCTCTTTCATATACCTAGATATTGTCTTGGCTTCTTCCCTCACACTCATATTTTGCCTCCTGTGTCACTTTTCAGTAATGATCTCCAAACTACCCTATGTAAAATTGAAATGGTTGCCTCTGACTCTATAGTTTTTATTCTCTGTCTTTTTAAAATTTTATTCTACAGCTCTTGTTGGTTTCAAAGTTTTTTTTAAAAAACTTAGTTTCTTACTGCCAGGGTCCTACATTAAGATAACTGGAATATAAATTTCACCTGAACAATTATTTGTTTACTGATATATCTTTAGCAACTAGAATTGAGATTGACACATAAGCACTAAATATTTGCTTACTAAATTTGGATGACCAATTATAAATGTTTCTTAAAACATATTACCAGAGAACATGTTTTGGTTATGTTTTATTGTGATTGTTTGTTTCTGACAGTCTTACTACACAGTTCAAGCTGATCTGGAACTGTGTAGCCCAGGCTGGTCTTAAACTTGTAATCTTCCTCGGCCTTCACAGTGCTAACATTATAATGCTGCACCGTCATACCTGTCTTATATAATTTTAAGTGATATAAATATAAAGGCATGGCTTTTGACAGTGTAACTTGAAAACATAGCATTTAATGTTAAAATTCCTTTTAAGAAAGTATCTTTGCTTGCACATTTAAAATTTTCAGTGGAAAGTGGTTTATAACAAATGTCATTAGATATATTTTTATGTTGTTTGACAATAATGAAAGTGCGAGTAAGATACCATATTCTCATGTTTCATTTCTAGGGACACATCATTCGAGGAGCTTACAGATTCCAAGCTATCATCACCACTTTTGAAATGATTCTTGGAGGCTGCGGAGAGCTTAATGCAATTGAATGGCGATGTGTGATTATTGATGAAGCACATAGGTTAAAAAATAAAAATTGTAAGCTTCTAGAAGGTCTGAAACTCATGAATCTGGTGAGTAATTTAAGATCACCATTTCGACTTAATTTAGTTTTTAGGCCTTGTAGTCAGATAGGTAATGCTAAAAACATGTCAAGTAGGACAGTATTGGGACTGAACTTAGGGGATTTACACTCCTTTTTTTTTTTTTCAATTTTATTTAAAGAGAAAAAACAAAACAACCAAACAAACAGAAAAAGGGCAGCAACAATACAGAATTCCAAAGGCAAAAAAATAAAAGAACAACAACAAACAAAACACTAAGAAATCTTCCACTTGATAAGTTACATACTGTCATCCTTGGAAATAGTTGTTCAAGTTACAAAATTAAAGCATACAAAGTAGACATTCAAACAGTGAGACTATTAACGATTCTGCTCAGCAATCTAACAAAAACAGTAATCTTAGGCACTTAAACAAACATGCAGTTACATGCTTTAGAGCACTTTCTTTTCCCCTTTCTTGTATGTATGTATGTATATATATATATATATATATATATATGTATTTTTTTTTTAAAGGGGGGTAAAATTAAACACAACCAAACAGAACAGAACGGGACATAAGAAAGCATAAATTTCAAAGCTAGACAACCCGAGATCTTTACTATTTGTCATATTGTCTCATGTTCTCTTCCAAATGGTTGTCCATATCGTTGCATATGGGGAGCTCATACTAAGTAAGATATCAATCTTTTCACAAGATGTGTAGTTTACTGGCTCCCACTTGCTAAGAGGGGAGGGACACGGGACAGGACGACATGAGATGTTCGATTCTCAGCTCGCGCCTCCCACCCACCCCCCAGAGAGGTGAGGAGCTCATTGTTCTCCCGGCACACCCAGTCAACCCCAGAGTGCAGGTTCCGAGCGCCAGGGTCTCTCTCCTTCAGGCTGCTGAAAGTCTGCCATACTCACAGCTGCCCCCAGAGAGGGAAGGAGCTTTTTGTTCTCCCGACACCCCGAGTCAACCACACAGTTCAGGTCCCCACAAGCCAGGGTCTCTCTCCGTGAGGCTGCCGAAAGTCTGCCACACTCTCAACCGCCCCCCAGAGAGGGGTGGAGCTCCTTTTTCTCCTGGCACCCTGAGTCAACCACACAGTGCAGATCCCCCCGAGCCAGGGTCTCTTTCTTTCAGGCTGCCGAAAGTCTTCCACACTCTCAGCCATCCCCCAAAGACGGGTGGAGCTCCTTGTTCTCCCGGCACCCTGAGTCAACCGCACAGTGCATGTCCCGATGCGCCAGGGTCTCTCTCCTTGAGGCTGCCGAAAGTCTGCCACACTCTCAGCCGCCCCCAAGAGAGGGGAGAAGCTCCGTATTCTCCCAGTACCCCGAGTCAACTGCACCGTGCAGGTCCCGATGCACCGTGGTCCCTCCCCTGCAGGACCCCCAAAGTCCGCCATATTTACCTGCTATTTCTTTCTGATGAATTGACCATTCCATTTCCAAAGTTCTGAAATGGCCACCAGATCACAGAAAGAATTCTCTTTAGGCTCCTGTTTGAAACCAGCAGCTACAGCAATCTGCTGGCCTTGCTTCAGGGCCACATTTATACTGTCCTTAATCCCCAACAATTTTTATTTTTTATTTTGAGACAGTGGTGTGCTAAATACTAGATTGCTCATCTGGTTCAAACTTCGATCCTCTTACCTCAACTTCTCAGAGTCCTTATATTGTAGGAATGTGCCACTATGCCCTGCAAAATACTGTGTAGAAAAAATGTAAAGTACAGCTTTGTCTTGGTCCCACTGGTGATAAATGAAGTTTTTTTCTGCTTTAATTAGCAATGAAAAAAACAATCACTTTAGTTTTATGACACTTAAAAAATTTTAGCTATTCCAAAATTGGCTCTCCACATGCAGAAGACTGAAACTAGATCCATTCCTATCACCATGCACAAAACTAAAGTCTATGTGGATCAAAGACCTAAACATTAAAACAGAAACACTAAATCTACTGGAAGATAGGGTAGGTAGAAGTCTTGGAGACATAGGAGTAGGCAGAGAATGCATGAACAAAACGTGAACTGCACATGAAACGCTTCAGAGAATCAACTACTGGAATCTCATATTACTGAAAAGTTTCTGCACTTCAGTGAAATCACCAAGAGAGTGAAAAGAAAACCCACAGAATGGGACAGAATTTTAACCAGCAACCCCTCAGACAAAGGACTTATATCAAGAACATGCAAAGAATTGAAAAACATCAAGCCCCCCAAATTCAAAGACCCTCTCCAAAAATGGGCATCTGAGATGAACACACAGTTCTCAGATGAAGATACACAAGTGTCAAATAAATACATAAAGAAATGTTTACCATCACTGCTCATTCAAGAAATGCAAATTAAAACAACATTGAGATATCATCTCACACCAGAAAGAATAGCTGCCATCAAGAAATCAACTGATAACAAATGTTGGCAAGGCTGCGGGAGAAAAAGGAAACAGTGCTCCACTGTTGGTGGGAGTGTAGACTGGTGCAGCCACTACGGAAATCAGTATGGAGGATTCACAAAAGAGTAGGACTGGAAGCTCCATTGCACCCAGCTATTCCCCTCTTGGGTATTTTCCCAGAAAAACTGATAAGTTCATATCACAATGATATATATGCACCCATGTTTATAGCAGCACAATTTGTAATAGCTAAATCTTGGAAACAACTAAGATGCGCATCAACCGCAGAGTGGATGAAAAAGATGTATTTTTATACAATGGAGTATTATTTGGCTATGAAGAAGGATGATCTTGAGGCCTTCATAGGTAAATGGAGACAACTTGAAACTATCCTCATTAGTGAAATAAATAAGAATCATTTATAAATATTGCGTTGTGTCTCTAGTGTAAAAAGTAATAAGAACTGTAAGAGTAATAAAATCCAATATGTGTAATTGCTACTGTAAAAAGGGAGGAAGTGCTCTAAGGCTATAACTGCATGTATGTTTAAGTGTGTAAGATAGATGACCATATTACTGTTTTTGTTAAGATTGTTGAGCAGAACTGTTAACAGTCTCACTGTTTGAATGTCTACTTTATAAGCTTTAATTTTGTAACTTGAACAACTATTTCCAAGATGACAGTATGTAATTTATCAAGTAGTGATTTCTTAGTGGTTTTCTTTTGGTCTTTTCTTTTTTTCCTTTGAAATTCTGTATTGTTGCTACCATTTTTTCTGTTGTTGTTGTTTCTCTCTTTAAATAAATTTTTTTAAAAAATTCACCATTTTTAAAAAGAGAAAAAAAATTTAGCTATTCAAGAAGGCATTAGTAATTAATTTTTAAAATTAAAAAACCTTTTGAAGATGTGTATCATTGAAAAGATATAAATAAATTGACAAGTTTCAAATCACAAGTTTATAAATTCATTTTATCAGTTAGGTTATTTTTGATCATTGACAATAGAGGGATAAAATTCCTGTGTAATTCTATATACTTATTTTGGTTATAATCATGGAATTTTGTTTTATAAATTAAAAAAAATTTGTACGTACATGTTTTCAGTACATAATCATTAAATTCATCATGAAGAGTTGGTATATGAATGTAATTCTTTTATACTTCCTTTTCCCTCTCACTCCTAATCCTTCCTTCCTTATACCTCTTGGTGTTTTTACTTTCCTTTTTAAATTATTTATACTGGGCCAAGGATTTAGCTTAGTGGCATAAGCACCTGTCTGACAATTGTGAGGTGTCATGAGTTCAATGACCAGTACCATAAAAAATTTTAAAAAGTGATTTGTACTTTGGTTTTCTCATATAAGGAGCGTTCATGTGATATTCAAGATACATCCATTTTCCTACAAATAACTCAAATTTGTCCATCTCAATGGCAGAATAGACTTAATTGTATATCAGTACCATAGGTTCTTTATTGCTTTTTATGTTGATGTGCATATAGGCCACTTCTGATATTAGCCAGTATGATTACTGCCACAATAAACATGGGCATGCACACATTACTGCACTATAATATCTTTAACTCTTTTGGAAAATGTCTAGAAGGAAATAGCCAGATCAAATAGAATTCCAAGTTTTAGTTTTTTGAGGAACCTCCATAGTGATTTTCATAGGGTTGCATTAAAGTGTTTGTTTGTACTTTTTCTCTATGGTGACTCAATTCAACTCCTGATTGTAATATTTAGAGTTAGATCTATCTCTGTGTGCATTATCATATACACAAATACATAATCTGGGAAGTTAAATGATAATAAAACATAATTTTAAATGATTAAAATTTGTACTGTTACATAAAAATACTCTATTTTGTTACTATCATATTTATTTTTAACTATATTCTGCTTTTGCTTTTTTGAGACAGGGTCTCACTACATAGTTTTGGCTGGCCTGGAACTCACTACGAAGCCCAGGCTATACTCAAACTCACATTGATTCTCCTGCCTCAGCCTCCCTAGTGCTGGGACTGCAGGTGTGCAACACCATGCCCAGCTGAAATTCTACTTTAGAAACATATTCTAGTCAGCCCTTTACATTCTTGCACTGTAGTCCTAGTGATGTCATAATCTGTTTGATAAAAAGTTAAATGTTCATCATCCAACTTGCAAAGAATAAGCACTTCATTACAAAAATTATTTTACCAACAATTGAGAACATAATTTTGTTCTGAAAAAGCTCAATGCTTTGAGGCTTAAAATGTTTCTTTAAAAATGTTTAACAAGTAATTAAAAGTAGCACCTACAGTTGGATATTACAAGATTGATAATTAGGTTTTTTGTAAAGTAATTGGAAAAGTGCGGTGCTGAAGATTTTTGGGTAGAACTGATTTAGACTTGCTTCTTCAAAACTATGGTCAGAAAAATACTTGCTTTTCCAACAGTGAATCATTGGTAACATGAGTCAGCTTTTATATACTTACAGCGCTGTGGTATGTGAAGTGAGTTGTTCTTGCTTTCTATAGGAACACAAGGTGCTTTTGACTGGAACTCCTCTCCAAAATACAGTTGAAGAACTCTTCAGTCTTCTGCACTTTCTTGAACCAGTAAGGTTTCCTTCTGAGTCAACATTTATGCAAGAATTTGGAGATCTGAAAACAGAGGAACAGGTATGTGATTACTGTTTGTAAATAAGTATATCACATCTCTAATTCTAATTATTCTTTATGTGTAATTCAATGTGCACTTGTTTTGTGTTTTGTTTTTGTTTTTGTTTTGGTTCAAACTCATGACCTCACGCTTGCCAGGCCTTGACTTATGCCACTGAACTGAGTCCCCAGCCCAGTGTGCACTTGTTTTATATGTATTTTCATGTTTTGTCCAGGTACAGAAACTTCAGGCTATTCTGAAACCGATGATGTTGAGAAGATTAAAAGAAGATGTAGAAAAAAAATTGGCACCTAAGGAAGAAACTATCATTGAAGTAGAGCTTACTAACATTCAAAAGAAATACTACAGAGCTATTTTGGAGAAGAATTTTTCATTTTTATCCAAAGGTGCAGGACAAACTAACGTGCCTAATTTGGTAAATACCATGATGGAGCTCAGAAAGTGCTGTAATCATCCATATCTTATCAAAGGTAAGCAAAATGAATTCCACCATAAACACCATTATAGCTGTAGTGGCTGTTACAACTGTCCTTTCTACTGTTCTGAAGAATTACAAGTATTTTAGATGCAGTTGCAGTGTGAACTGCTTTAATACTTAATTTACTGTCTAGTATTAGCAGAACAGTTTACAAGACCTTGTTCAGTCTGTCTTGGATTGCAGTTCTCATCCAGTTTAACCCTGCTCATAAATAAAACATCAAAACCCATCTTTGAGTTTCTGCATACACATTTTTTCTTGCTTTCTTTTTAGTCTATTTTTTCAAGTTTTCTGCTGCAATAATGATAATTGATTATGATTATGATAAGATTTTTTTTTTTTATAGCTTTCATCAGGTCCTTTACCTGAGTTTGCTATGTACAATGTTTGGGACATTTCACTTATTGCTGAGAATATACTCCTCATTTATTTACTTTAGCCATGTCAACTGATGACTAGAAAGGTTAAGAAGAGAAACACAAAGAATGTTTTTAATTCTGATCTCAATACATATTCACTTACCTGTGATATGAAAACTATTTTATTTTTCTCTAGTTGCATTTATTAAATGTTTGGTATGTACAAATTTACAGAAGGCACTGTCTGTGTGCTCTGTAGAATAATCTGATACTGGTGGAGTTCAGCCACAAAACAAATGATTCGAATCAAAGCACTGTGGTTGGCATCAGAAAATTATTTAACAGAAACACAGAGGAGCACTAATTCTAACTTAAAGCAATTGAGAATTCTTCCATCTGTACAAACTGCTGTTCCCTTATAATTCTTTGTCAGGTGCTGAGGAGAAAATACTTGGGGAATTTAGAGATACATATAGTCCTGCTGCTTCTGACTTTCATCTTCAAGCAATGATCCAGTCTGCTGGAAAGTTGGTACTTATTGATAAATTGCTCCCCAAGATGAAAGCAGGGGGTCACAAAGTACTCATCTTCTCGCAAATGGTTCGCTGTCTTGACATCTTGGAAGACTATCTCATACATAAAAGGTAACGCACAATATAATCCATTCCATTATATTATGAAATATGCTAAACATTGCTAATGAAGACTTGGGCAGATGTTTTTAAATCTAGGAATAGATTTATTGTTAATTTACTGGATTTATTAATCTTACGGTAATGATACTTTTCAAGTGCACTTAAATATTTAAGGTGCTCATCCTCAAAATAGAAAAAAAATGTTTCAAGAACTATTTAAGATTCATCTCCATTTTTATAATTAGAACCTTCATGCTGTTTGATTTTTTTTTTTAATAGGGTAAATAAAACTTAATGTCATTCTCATTGTTTAATGTGGGGTTTTTTTGGATTCAGGATAGTTAGATAATCTTAAATAATTTAACGGTATCTAGATAAGTATTTATGGACTATTTTTGAAAAATTATATTTGGGGGTAAAATTAAACACAACAAAACAGAACAGAACGGGACATAAGAAAGCATAAATTTCAAAGCTAGACAACCAGAGATCTTTACTATCCGTCATATTGTCTCGTTTTCTTGCAAATCGTTGTCCATATCTTTGCATATGGGGAGCTCATACTAAATAATAAATAACATAGCCAATCTTTTCACAAGATGTGTAGTTAACTGGCTCCCACTTGCTAAGGCGGGGGGAGGGACACGGGACAGGGGACAGGACGATATGAGATGTCTGATTCTCAGCCCACATGCCAGAAGGCTCATAGCCACCCCCGAGAGAGGGGAGGAGTTCCTTGTTCTCCTGGCACCCTGAATCAACCTCACGGTGCAGGTCCCGATGCGCCAGGGTCTCTCTGCTTTGGGCAGCCGAAAGTCTGCCACACTTATAGCTGCCCCTCAGAGTGGGGAGGAGCTCCTTGTTCTCCTGGCACCCTGAGTCAATCGCACGGTGGCACAAAACTTTTTAAGACAAAAAACTTTTTAATGAAATCAAATTTATCTATGTTTTCCAAAATATGAATTCTCCTCAATTTTATGCTGTATAAGTGTAGAAAGATTACACTGCAATATTTGTGACCATTCTTAAATTACCTTGGTCTCCATAAAAATATTTACAGAGATATATGTGCAAATTTCCACTTTGATGAATTTTGTGGAAAACCTAAATTTTATTATATCACTAGCACCATTATTCGAAATCACACCTAGTTTTGCTAATACTGGAGATAATAGTGGAGGTGGTGCTGAAGCACTGGGAAAATACATTAAACCAGAGGAAATGTAGCAAATACCATATGAATACTACTTATATTTCTTTTATATATCCTAAATTTTTATGTATTTCATTTTTATTGATGACTTACAAGTTTTGAGCTTTGTGTATGTTTAAAATAGGAAGGCTAAAGGAAATTAAAAGATCAGACTTTACAGGAATGAATTAATACAAAAATATTTCATTTTGCCCTAATTAGGTTATAATACACAAGCAATTGTATCAGTTGAGAAAGTGACGTGGAATAAGAACATGAAGAAACCTCCATAGGCTTCTCATATAGTCTTGTTAAAGTTATTACTCCTTTAGAGAAAAGTAACTTTATGATTAAATCAGCATAGTATTTTTTTATGAATTTTCTTTAATTCCAGCTACTAATCATACAGTAATGCTGTCTTACCTATAAATTCAAGAATGCTGATTTGATTTTTTTATGTTTGTATTCATTTCCTTCTTAGCACTAACATCAAGAAGTATAAAAGTAGAAACCATTTGAATGATAGTGCTTTTTAATTCATCGTAAAGATAAAATTTCAAGAAAACTGACTTTATTTTTAATACATTATGTGCCTACCTTTTTATTATATGCATCTGTCTAAATTCATTGCATTCTATTTGATAGATATTTGTATGAGCGAATTGATGGGAGAGTCAGAGGGAATCTTCGACAGGCTGCTATAGATCGATTTAGTAAACCTGATTCAGATCGATTTGTTTTTCTCCTGTGTACACGAGCTGGTGGTTTGGGCATCAACTTAACTGCAGCTGATACATGTATAATTTTTGATTCTGATTGGAATCCTCAAAATGATCTTCAGGTAATAAATTTCTTTCATAACAAAGACAATTTCTTTTAATTTGTGCAACTGTTTTAGTAATTTGCATCTTTTATTTTTATCCCTCAAGTGAAATTATTTTAATTTTAATAATAATAAAATATAAAATGCACTTTTAATATTATATTTTGCTAATTTGCTAATATGGGTAGATGATACACTATTTTTATCCTTCAGTTTGTGGAGGCTGGTTATGTAGTTAAGTAGTATTTACTTAGAATGCACAAAACCTGAGTTTCTCTCTGTATAGCTCCAGTATCACAAGAAAAGAAAAGAAGGAGGGAAAAGCACGTTTGTATAAATTTGAGAGACCTGAGCTTCAGTAATAATTTATTCATAATAAAATTAAAATTTCAGAATTTTAATTCTGTAAAAATAAGTATTCATTTATTTTAATTTCACCTTATCAGCATACAGTAGGCATGGAATTGAGCCATAATATGCCTTTCATAAAATACTAAAGTAAATGAGTACTATTATACATGACATTCCTATATTTGTACTTTATAAAAGCAAGAATGTTAATTAGAGTGATCAACCATGTTCAAAATTTGCAATGGATAAGTTAGGATACCAAAATACCTCATTCAGTATCTGCAAATATTCCAAAATCCAAAAATACCTGAAACTTGAAAAAAAATCTGATTATGAGCATTTTAAATAAATATTAAATAAATATTAATTAATTAATTAAATGTTAATGTTTGAAACGAGCACAAAATATGCAAACAGAATTTTTATTTAATAGCAACTCCAGATTTAAAGTCCAAACCTAAATTTTTCTCTACTATGTTATGCCTTATTTTTTCAATATGTTTATGTTTAAATTGATATATCTAATGAGGTATCCTTGTATCCCAACTGTAAACACCAAATTAATTTATATTTCATAGGTAACCTCTATATATAACCTGATAATTTTACACAGTATTGTAGTGTGCCTGGGTTTTGTCTGAGCCATCACATCAGGTCAAATGTAGAAATTTCTGCTTGTAATGTCATTTTGTTATTCAAAAAATTTAAGACTTTAGAGAATTTTGGTTTTCAGATTAGGTTTGCTCCATCATACTCCTGTTAAAACACAATAATCCGTCTTGAATTGACAGTCTCTGTAGTATCAGATTAAACTAACTTTGTTCTGTTTGTAAGATCATTTCTCATTGTGGTATGCGTTACCTTAATTTCTTGTTTATAATGCTAGTGTATAAATTTTCACATTCTTTTATATTCCATGTATTCAGCTCATTTGTGGAAAAAAGTTGAAAATGTACCTTTCTAATTTTTATTGTAGGCCCAGGCTCGTTGCCACAGAATTGGTCAGAACAAAGCAGTTAAAGTCTACAGATTAGTAACTCGTAACTCATATGAGAGAGAGATGTTCGACCGAGCCAGTCTGAAACTGGGCCTGGATAAAGCCGTGTTGCAGAGCATGAGTGGGCGAGAAAGTACTGTTGGTGGTGTATGTATAGATATACATATGTATTTCTACTTTGATGTTTGTGTTTTATTGTTTCTGTTTAATTTACCTCATACTGTATCATTAAGTTTTGGTCTCCAGGGAACACTGCATTGTTTCAAGAGAGCATATTCAGAATGGAACTATTTTTGATTAATATTTTTGAATACTTTTTGGTCTCATGCTCAAGAGCTTACGAACTCTAAGCATGTATTTTTAAGATAGAAAATTTGTTTTCTTTTTAGGACTTTTGCAAATTAGAATTTGTGCATTTTTTTTCTGTAAAAAAATCTTTCAATTTTTTTAAAATAATTTTTTTTATTTTAAAGATAGTAAAATCCAGCAAAACAAGAGAGAACAAAGCCATTCGAAACAAAGCAGCAAAATTGGTACAGAGGGCTGGGGATTTAGCTCAGTGGCATAATGCCTGCCTGGCAAGCATGAGGTCATGAGTTCAATCCCCAATAACCCCCCCCTAAAAAAAATAGGTACAAAAGTTCAAAACAGGATACTAGGAAAACAACAGTAGCTACCACAATATATTTTGTTATCATCATAATAGTTGTCCATTCTGTCAGGTATAACAAAATCAAAACAAAACAGAATAAAACAGAATTTTCAGAATAATCAGAACAAACCAAAACAGTGAGAACAATACTGGATCTCAAAGACAAGATAAAAGGAAATCCCCCATGTTTGCTATATTGCATACTGTCATTTTCCCAAGAGATGCTCAGATCCCTGGCCCCAGGCCTACAAAATCAACCAAACAGTACAAGCATTTAGTTGCTTTATGTATCTTAGTTCTGATCAACTCAGCCTGTCTTCTCACCCAGCTGCTTGCTTAGGGGTAGGGGTGGGGAGTTGATTCTTAGCCATGGACTGGTTGGCTCACAGGAGGCCCAAATCTGACTTTTTTCTTCCTGGCACCCGCCTGGCTTGCACAGCTTACCAGAAAGGCTGGCTAGTTGGCTTCTTGGTTGGTTCCTCCCGTTCTCAGCATGGCCAGTTCTCAGGTGGAGCTGATTTTTCTCTTCCTGTAACCCGCACTTGCATGGTGTACCACAATGGCTGGCTAGTTGGCGTCTTGGTCGATTTCCTCCCAGTCCCAGCATGGCCAATTCTTGGGAAGCGCTGACTTTTTCTCCAAGAACTTTTCATATTTTTTTAAAGATCAGAATTTAGCATTGGCTTCATCTTGCTGCAAGTCTTCATTCATTTATGGGAGTTTTTGCTTCAAGATTCTTGTCTAAATGTAACCCTAGTACTAAAAAGAATACTGACACAACCTGCTACATAGGTTTTTGTTTAATTGAGGCCATTTAAGGCAGATCATAATTCTTATTTTAAAGATAACGAAGGAGGTTAGACAGCTTTGAGTTTGGTTTGCTTTGGTTCGTTTTTGATTCAGGTCTTACTGTTATGCCCAGGCAGGGCTCAATTTCTGATCCTCTTGCCTCCAGCTGCCCAGTAACTGAGGTTACAGTCTTGCGTCACCACACCCAGCTCTACTATATTATTCCAATGATAGCTCTCTCAGGTGTACCCCTAAACTAAGTGCAATTCATATGTGATATTTTTTCATGTTTTTGGCATTTTGGGGCATACTTCCCCATTTTATGAACTTTAAAAATACTCCTGTTACCAGAATTACTTTCCCTTTAGATTCAGCAACTTTCTAAAAAGGAAATAGAAGATCTGCTTCGAAGAGGGGCTTATGGTGCCATTATGGAGGAAGAAGATGAAGGCTCTAAATTCTGTGAAGAAGATATTGATCAGATTTTACTACGTCGTACAAAAACTATTACAATTGAATCAGAAGGACGCGGGTCAACATTTGCCAAGGTATCAGAGAGTACTATTTTATAATATAAAAGTGATGTTCACATCTTTATTGAAAAAAATGAACTGTATCTCCTGAATCTTTAAAACTTTGAAGCTAGCAAATTGTCAGCAATCTTGGTTCATGTTGCAGGCTCCAGGGAAGATTGTTTTTTCTTACCTCTTAAATTTCCTAAGAGTCCTGCCTTCTTTGACTTCTAGCCACAATCCACTGATCTCTACTTTAGTTGTGTCGTGTTTTTTTCTCTTAAAATCACGTCTCCTTCCTCCTCCTTTTAAAGATACCCATAATGACAGTTGGCCCCACTTGGATTGTACAAGATAATCTCACGATTTTTAAGACATTTAATGACATCTGTAAATCCTTTTTAAGACAACACTCACAAGGTTCCAACAATTAAGACCAAATGTCTTTGGGAACCATAATTCAGCCTACTATATTTATCATTTCCAAAAATAAAAAAATACTTTTTTTTTTTTTTTTTTTTTTTTTTTTTTTTGTCTTTTTGAGACAAGGTTTTACTACGCAGTTCAGGCTAGCCTTGGGCTCACTTTTTAGGTTAGGTTAGGCTGGTCTTAAACTTGCAAACAATTCTTCTGCCTTAGCCTCCCAAGTGTTGGGATTACAAGAGTATGCCATCACACTAGGCAAATTGCCAATTTTTATAGTTTTATGATATTAAAAACTGGAGTTTACTGGAAGGAGAAAAGAGGAATTTGAACTCATTTCATTACCTTATTGTCACTTATGTTTACTAAACATATTAGGAAAAGACAGATTTTAAAATAGTAACAGTACTTAATGCTTGCTTTATAGAAGCACCCTAAAGCAAACCTCAACCTCAGAGGAAAGAAAGCCTGATGCAGTGAATGAATGTACACTACTACTTTGTAATCAGTAACAAAAACAGAACCTTAAAGTCCAGAAAGTGGCATTTAGTATTTTAATTTTGGTCCTACTTATTTAGGAGATACTTTGTAGTGTTTCAAACTACAAATACTGATAAAAAAAATGTATGTATTCATCATCCAGCTCTAGCATTATCAACTCAAATGGTACATTTGTTTTATTACTACACTCAAATTTCATGTTATTTTTTAGTAAATCTCAGCTATCTTATCATCTTTGTACACATTTCATTGTATCACTAAGGAAAAAGTCTTTTAACATAGTCACAATACAGTGATCACATCAAAAACAAAAATATAATTCTTTGATATTATGTGTTAAAACTTATATTTATCTTGACTGTCATAAAGGGCTTATATGCTTCCAACAGTT
The DNA here is from genome assembly GCA_004027295.1 of Dolichotis patagonum. Lineage (NCBI taxonomy): Eukaryota > Metazoa > Chordata > Mammalia > Rodentia > Caviidae > Dolichotis > Dolichotis patagonum. The sequence goes on from PVJX010000437.1 coordinate 201,517, forward strand.
TTATTCTCTACTACTGTATGATTTTCTACATTTTACAATTCCATCAAAATGGAATTTTTTTAGCAAAAAAAAGATAGGGTTTTTTTTAATGAAGATTTTATCCTTTGACTATATTCCAGATAATTACGTATTATTTTAAAACAGTTCCCAATTTATAATCTCCTTTGAGGATAGTTTTAAGTGAGACATGGTTACATTTATTTTTATAATGGTTAGCATGTGTTTTTCAGGCCATTTTGTTTCTTTGAGCAGTGCATATATTTGTTGCTTTTTCATTTTTATAAAGCACATTAATGACTTTATTGACATAATTTATTTTCAGTTACTTAGGTTGTAAGTAATGGTTATTAATCCATACATCATAGGGTTAACGTGTAATACCTAAAGTTTTTTTCAATTAACAGATTTTATATTTTCTTCAACGTTTATAATGTTTATATAAAACTTTGCTTATGGAAAGGATTTTTTTATATTGATTTATACAGTATTTTTTGAAGAAAAGTGTTATTTTGTATGCTTATTTTGGGTTGCTGATAATCAGATCTAGCTTGTACATGATAGATGAGTACTCTTCTGAGGTACATCACAAGCAACTGGAAAAACCTTTAAAAACTATAAAAGGATAAGAATTTATTTTTATATTCTATATAATATAGTGTATTGTCTTCAAGAAACATGTTTGTCAGAAAATTAATGGAATGAAGTAGAAGTATTTTAGAAAATGAGCTATATGGTGAAGGTAGATTTTTTGACTCTCAAATTACCTAAATTTTTTAATGTAACCTGTTTAGAAGGTATCTGTGTTCTGTGTATTTTCCTTTCCAAAAAGATATCTTTGTTTAATAAAAGTTTAAAATTAACAACCGGAAATAACTCATTTAGCTCTGCTCCTCAATTTCATTAAGCCTTTTATACAAACAGTTTGTCATTTTTTAAAACACTGAATTTTTAAACATAGTTCAAGTATGTGTGTGTGTGTCTGATCTTTGGTTGTGGTAAATCCAAATTCTATGCACAATAAATATAATAATGTTTTAAGTATACATTCATAGATTTTTTTTCTCTGACTTTTAAAATATTTTCTAAAACCACCATTATATATTTTAGGCAAGTTTTGTGGCATCAGGAAACCGGACAGATATTTCCTTAGATGATCCTAACTTCTGGCAAAAATGGGCTAAAAAGGCAGAAATAGATATAGAGGCCATCACTGGCAGAGTAAGTATTTCTTTTCTTCAAAACAATTTTATTCTGAGAAACTTTGGCAATGTTATCAAATTTTAAGACACTCAATTGGAATTGACAAACAGATTTTATATACTTAAGTGGAAATGATATAGGATGATCACATACTAATTAGATGCTCTTTCAATTTAGTATTTCTGATATCTGTCATGGTGAGTGTACAATAGAGTAAATTAACTTTGAGATACAGTTTACAGTCTTAAAAATTATGTTTTCTAAAATGTTTTAAAAATCTGTCAAATCACCGGGCATGGTGGCACACTCCTGCAATCCCAGTACTTGGGAGGCTGAGGCATGAGGACTGTTGCAAATTTGAGACCAGTCTGTGCCACTGTGTGGCTCAGGCTATGTAGGCAATCCTCAAGGCAGCCCAAGTGCTGAGACTGCAGGCATGCACCACCATACCCAGTCTTATAGTAGAAACTTAGAAATGAACTTTCCCACAATACATGAATGGTACATGCATATTACCTACTGCAGTAAATTAACATAGTCCTACATATCCATATGTAGTAACATAGAACAGGCTCTGAGATAGTTACATTTTAAGAGTGCAAAATACAGAACAGTAGTTACAATGTGATCTCTATGATTTTTCAGTAGTATATTGGAACTATACAGCGTACTACTACAGTGTACAATGACTACATTCATGTATACCTAATGTAGGTCCAACAAGAACATAACATGAAACCAGGCATATTGGTGCACACCTGTAATCCCAGTAATTGGGTAACTGAGGCCAGAGATCATTGCTTCAAAGCCAATTTGAGGCTGGCCCTAGACTACGTAGCAAGACTTCTCAAAAAAGAAAAAAGAATTCACTGTGGGCCTTAGTACCATGCTCACATTAGAATGGTTGGAACTAAACCAAAAAGTATCTCTTTTATACAGCTTACATTCTACAGGTTGAGTTAGCTGTAAACAAATATCTAAGATAATTTTAGAGAGTAAAGAAAATGAAACAGTACAATAAGATGGTAGAGAATGCTGGATGATTAGAAATATCAGTGGTCCGTGAGGTCACTCTGAGGGAATGTTTGTACTAATATTTAAATGATGTGGTAAAGCCAACACAATTTAAGGACCTGAGGGAAAAGATTTTGAGGCAGAAAGAATCGAAGTAGGTCATTGGTGGAAATGAGGTTATAAATTTGAGGTAGATGTTGTGGCAGAATTAGAGAAATAGTAAGCATGATAATAAGTAAAAATCACAGCATAGGTATGGGTCAGAGTAGTGGACCTCACCCCCCCAGAACTGAGATTTAAATCCAGGGATTTCACACTGAGTTACATATCCACCCCTTTTAAAAAATTCTTTCCATTGCTAAACTGTGTAGGCTGGGATTGAGTTTGCCATCTTGCTGCCTCCCCTTCCCAGAGTGCTAGGATTAGTTTCAGGTATGTGCTACCACACCTCGTTTAGATTGTATTAAGGAATTAAGGATCGTATAAACAAACTTACTGTCACTTAATATTTGTATAGTTATATTTTAAAATTTATACAATAATTTGGTTCAGTTTGGTTTGTTTGTTTTGGTACTAAAAGTCGAACTTAGGACCTTGCACTTGCCTGGCAGGTGCTTGTGCTGCTGAGCTATTTCCCTGGCCCAGTTTGGTTTGGTTTTCAAATAATTTTATGAAAATTACAATAAAGAGAATCACTAGCATTATTTAGTGTATGTTAAAAATTTTAAATATTAATATATTATAAGGCAGCAGTAATTTGAGTAGTATGAGAGATTAAAAAGAACAAAGATTAGTGTCAAAACAAAAATGTGAAATTATAAGCTGTATTGGTTTTGTATTATTTTAGTGGTTTTACAGTCAATTCTGGGGATTAAACAAAAGCCCTCACATATTTTATGCAAGTGCTCTACCACTGAGCTACATCCAACCCAAGTTATAAGATTTAAATATAGAAATAACATTAAAGAAAGGATTATTAATAAGTGGTGATTAGGATACTGGGTTAGTTTGAGGTTAGCATTTTATATTCCATGCTAAGCAAATGCCATTCTCTGAAAGAAAGTTTTAAATTTTTTAGTCAAACATGAAAATTAAGAGAAACTTTCTTTTCGATAAATACTTGATGGGAAAACATTATAAATACTTATCGGCATGTTCGGCCGTGTAAGATGAAGGATATGTAATGCAAATTTGAAAGGGCAGTCATACTGGTGACTAGCAAGTATATATGAAAATTTGTATTTTTATTTTGTAAAAGTTAATATTTAATCAGTAATTTATCAAAAATCAAAAAGATTATTATCAAAAGAAATCTGAAAATTTGCTTTAAAAATACACTGCTTTTATTTTTAGAAAGGATACTGGGGAGGGAGAAAGGAACATCTCTTCCAGAAGTAAGAATTTCAGTTAATAAATACAGAAGGAATGAGGGAAATAAAAATCATCATTAATCCACCCTGATAGTCATTTTAGTGGTAAAGATCATTGAATGAATTCTACAATTAAAGAGTGGATGTTTAAGGAAAAATATCTTTTAAAACATGTATTAATATAGTCAAGCATGGTGGCACCTGCCTATAACCTCAGCACTTGGAAAGCTGGGACAGGGTTGCTGTGAGTTCAAGTGCAGCCTGGGCTAAACAGCAAGACCTTGTCACAAAAAACAAAAATAAAATAAAATATGTATTAGTTACAGAGGGACAACTAGTAACTTTATAATGGAGAAATTTGGCAGAACCTGCTTCTGTATAGTAAGACATATCAACATTAGGTATGTACCCCTTAAATAGAATGCGCTATGCATATACTGTGATACACCAAGACCTCTGTATACTGATCCACGTCTCTTCTCCCACTGTGTATATGCACTTCTACTCTAGGACTTGAAAGTTTCCTAAGCATCTGATGTTGTTTCAAGCCCTTTACTCTTTCCTCTTCCTGTTGATGCTGTGTCCTATAGTATCAAAACTTTGTCTTATTTTCTCTGACTTCTTTTGTACCTTTCATGTTATAAAGTACTGCATCCTAAATAGCATCTTATTTTTTACACATTTATCTGATTCCTCATGAGTGGCTGCTTTTTTATTCATCTTTACATCAGCAGCCCATAAAGTAGTGTCTAACTTAGAGAAGTTTCTCAGTAATGATAAAAGGTATGTCAGCTTGAGTTGTTATGAATGAGTTAAACTAAATTGAATACAGAAAAGTTGAAACCCGGGTTGTATTTTTTTGTATTAACTCTCACAGAGAACTAAAACATGTTTGTAGGTCTAGAAAATAATTATAACTATTTTATTAGTGCATAGTAGTTACATAGAGTAATAGGTTTCATTTTGGCATGTTTGTACATACATATAACATAACTTTGATTTCCTGTGTCTCCTCATTACCCCCTTACCTACCAAATATTGATAACCTGCAACCAGTATTTCAATTCCTATCTTTCTTTTAGATTTATCTTTTTGATGAATTTCTATGGTAACGGCTTACTTTAGCATTTATGTTAAAAACTGAAAACCATGTGAATTACATTATTAAGTAAAACATTATAAGGGATAAACTCAGCCTAAAATATATTTGATAACATCACTGAATCATACTGATTTTTATATTAGTAATAAAGCAAAATATCAAATTCTTTTTAACCTATGTCTGGTGTCATAAAATTATGCATGTGTAGTAGTAATCATTTTAAAGAAATATTTTTTAAAATTGTGTTGATTTGGTAGGGTGTTAGAACTGCAAGTAATTTATTTTGTTTTACTTTGTATAGTCGTACAATTTGAAAGACAAAAATGTAAAACATTATTATAAGCAACATAATGAAGTTTTCTTTAAGTAATAATAGTTAAATTTTACAGAACAGCTTGGTTATTGACACTCCAAGAATTAGGAAGCAAACAAGACCCTTTAGTGCCACAAAAGATGAATTGGCTGAATTATCTGAAGCCGAAAGTGAAGGAGATGAAAAACCCAAACTTCGAAGACCCTGTGACCGTACCAGTGGCTATGGAAGAACTGAATGCTTCAGAGTAGAGAAAAACCTGCTAGTTTATGGGTAAAATATTATTTTATAAAGTCATATATAAACTGATGGAAATGTATGCTGTTTTTTATTTCTTGTTTAAATCAAAATCTGTTTTTAAAGTATGCAAAATTTCTGCATTGAACATATATATTTAATGGTAAAAGGATGAGACATCCTTAAATGTTTAAATTATAAATGTAACACTAAAGTCCAATTCCTTGACTATATTAGAAATTACTGTTCCATGCATTTGTGTTCTACATGGAGAAAAACAACAATAGCAAATCCTATAGGTTTTTCATGTTTTGGGTTTTTTTTTTAAATGAGTTAAACAGTATTTTCTGCTAGTATTTTATTACTAATGTAAACATACCCTTTTTTACCAGATGGGGTCGTTGGAGAGAGATTCTATCTCATGGACGGTTTAAAAGACAGCTAAATGAGCATGATGTAGAAGTAATTTGCCGAGCTCTCTTAGCATATTGCCTTGTTCACTACCGAGGAGATGAGAAAATTAAAGGTTTCATATGGGATCTCATCACTCCAACTGAAGATGGCCAGACACGAGAGCTACAAAATCATCTAGGTAAGAACCTTACTTGATTTACTTTTTAAACAATAGGGATTGAATTGAGGGCCTCATGTATGCTAGGCAGTTGCTCTAACACTGAGCCTGATCCCAACCCCAAAAATACTCTTTTATTGTCTTTCAAAAAAAATTTTAAGGGGTTGGGGATTTAGCTCAGCAGCATAAGCGCCTGCCTTGCAAGCGCACAGTCATGAGTTCGATCCCTGGTACCAAAAAAAGAAAGAAAAAAAAATTTTTAATATAAGTAATGCTTAACACATTTTCATATAAAACACTAAATCTTAACCCTTGCACAGTTAAAAGTTCCAGCGTCAGAAAATTAAGCTTTAGGACCAGGGATATAGCTCAGCAGCACAAGTGTCTGCCTGACAAGCACGAGTTCGATCCCCAGTCGTCGTCATCCCCCCAAAAAAAGAAAAGAACATGAAGCTTTAGAAAATGCCAATAGTATCAATTTGGTAGATTCGGGGAATGTTACTTTTAACACAACCTCACGCTTGCCAGGCAGGCACTTATCCCACTGAGGTAAATCCCCAGCCCTGAATTTTACTTATTATTACCAGGTATGTGTCAGATTGCAAGTTGTTGACTTCACAATATGTCTTAAAAGTTTGTGCTATTTCATTTTTTAGAATCTCTTTTAATATGAGCATTTAAGTTTACAATTTTAGATTACTAAAAAATAAGTTTCAGAGAAAACTCTGTGTATTTTTCCTGTGCATTTGAGTAAATCTTTCATTTAGGTAGATATCAAGAAAAGAATTACTGAGGTATAGCCAATATATTTAGTATCTTAAATGTGGTCTCTGGATCTACAACATCTCCCAGTGTCTCTTTAGAAATGCAGAATCTTAAAGCCTGAGACTTAGTCAGAACCTGCCTTTTAAGAAGGTCAGAAATTAGTGTGAACATTAATGTTGAGAAGCATCAGTATACTTTTTAAATTTTCATGTTAAGTGTGGTAGCACATGCCTATAATTCCAGCCTTAGGAAAACTGGGTCAGGAGCTACATAGGGAGTTCAAGGCTAACCTGAACTACAAAGAGAAACTATGTTCCCCCACCCAAAATAAAAAAATCAATAAAAATAATTTTTTTATGAACACTAGTTTGCTGTCCAGTGTAAGTATACCAGTTTACAGTCCTGTCAGAAGTATATACAGATACCTTTTTCTCTATAGCCTTGCTAACAAAACATTCTTATATATATAAAGTAATTATTTTATAACATGAAATAATTACATTTTCTATTAAAGTAAGAGGTTTCTATTCCCTCAAATTTGTTACAGCTTTTTTCTATTTAATAAAAAATATTTATTGAGATCGGGGGGTTTAGCTCAGTGGCATAAGCACCTGCCTCGCAAGCACGAGGTCGTGAATTTGATCCCTGGTTCCAAAAAAAAAAAAAAAATTTTTTTTTAAATTAAATACTTACTGTGTGTTTTTGTACTAGAAAGGTATAAAAGAAATAAGGTAGTCAAGATACCTGAGCTTATAAACCTTACATTCTAGACAAATAGACAACCATAGTAACAATGTTGTTAAATGAACTAACTACTGATTATATACTCTGGTAAGAACTGTGAAGGACATGTCCTAAAAACTGGTATGGAGCACGCTAGAAAGCATTTGTGTTAGACAAAGTGGTCATTGGGTTTTGCTAGCCTCTCTTAATAGGAGACTGTTAAACTGTTGAATGTGATTAAATGACTTCTGGGTAAAGATGGAAAAATCACACAAATACGATTCACTCTTCCTTTCAATTCCATTGATAAAATATAGAAGAAAATGAAAGGTGTTAAATTTGATGAAAGAGCCAAAGATTTGTTTTATCCAGTAAATTGTGAAGGTAGTAGTTAGGGTGGAGGATATAAATAAACCATTAATTCTCAACAGGAAGTGACAGAGATGATCTTATAATACAGTCACAACCTCACCACAATTAGTATTGACTTTGGGCATGTTACTAGTACACAGAGGTAGAGGTCAGATGTGCAGAGTAGTCTCTCACAATGAAGAACTGTCCAGCCCAAAATATCAGTAGTTCCGAAAATGAAAACCACCTTTAACCTAAAAGATTTGAGTCCTCAACCAGTTGTGGTTTGGGGCATTTATTTATATCCTGATTTAGATAAACAACCCTTGAGAATGTTTTCATTATCTTTTTTAGATATTTGTGTATTTATGGTACTGAATATTAAGGAAATACTGTGTTCCTTAGGTTTTCTAATTAATATATTTGTCAGTGAAATGATTGATGCTTTATATTTACTTTGAAATAATGAGAAATTGTGGAATGAAGAGAATATGTATGAAACAGTCAGCTGTGTTATAATAATTATTGAAGTTGGATGATAGAATACGGGGATCCATCATACTCTTCCATCTACTTTTTCTACATGCTTATATTTTAAAATGAATATAAACCTTTCAAAATAGGGAAAACTAGAAAGGAAACAGCAATAAAATTTTGGAAGCAGGAAACAAGTAGATTAGTGGTAACTGGCTTAACCCCAGGAAAGCTCAATATTAGATCACCAATGAAAAAAAGGCACCCTCCCCTGCTATAAAACACTGATGTGTTTCATATACATCTCCAGAGTTTCTAAGAGTTAAGATATCCAAAACCTCCAGAAGCCAAGTGTCAGTAATACATTTCTCTAATCCCATTTATTGAGGAAATTGAGGCAAGATGTTCAAAAATTTGAAGGCAGCCTGGGCAACTTATCTAGACCCTATCTCAAAATGGAAAATAAAAAGGGCTAAAAAGTTTAGTGAGTTGAAGCTGCAGGTACAGGAAAGGAGGAAATGTTAAAAAACAAACATGCAAAATAATACAAATATATGTAAGCATACATGTATATCTTATTAAAAGATAAAAATTGTAAGAAGGCAAAAATCAATATTTTTGAACTTTGAAGAGATGCTGTTAGACATCAAACAAACTTGGAAATAGAAATATAGCAGAAGCTAGACTACAAATATTAAACCATATAAAACTATTTTCATAATATCAAAATAAACAAAAACACAGTTTTAAATGGAAAACATTAATCTCGATTTCTAAAAAAGGAACACGCAATAATCAAAAAGCATAGTCCCTAAAAAAATATTGTTGAGTATGAACTCAGATGCATTTAATAAAATAGTCTTACAATGTTAAAAAATAAGAAAACCTGCCAGAATTGTAAAGAAAAATGAAAAAATATGAGAAGTTCTTCTGGTTACTATTGCAGTGGCATTTCTAACTGCTATAAGATGCAAAACATAAATAAGGTAAAATTAGAAAAATTGTCTAAACAGCAGTGTTAGTACTTATAAGACATCATGGAAAATTAGTAAATATTAGCTAATTTAACAAAAGAGTAAGTTACTACGCTAAATTGGATGAATTAAAGCTCATGAATTAGCAATGAAAAATCTCACATAACAAAAGTGATAGCTTACAGAATTATTTTATAGTGTCATAGATAACAATTTAAATACTAGATTTTAAAACATGTATTAATAGTATATATATGAATGGAAAATTCAACAAGTAGTGATCTCTGAAAGGAATTAGGAATTGGATACGAGAACCTTATAGGGAATTTAGCTATGTATTATTTGTTTTACTAAAATACAAATGGAATATATGATCATTGTAAGTAGGAATACTTTTTGTATTTTGGAACTGTTTCACAACAAAAATTTCGTAGAAATAAAATAAATTAATTATGTTAGTTGTAACCCCCAACAACCAATCTAACGCAGTTTTGAAACAACCAGAGAGAACCAGGCATGGTAGCTAGTGCACACCTATAATCCTAGCACTCTGGCAGCTGAGGTAGGAGAATTACTGCAAATTTGAGATCAGCCTAGGCTGTATAGTGAATTCAAGGACAACCTGAACTCTACATAGCAAGACACTGTGTCAAAAAAAAAGGGGAGGGGCAGGGATTTAGCTCAGTAGCATAAGTGCCTGCCTGGCACGTGTGAGGTCGTGAGTTTGATCATCGGTACCAAAAAAAAAAAAAGTTACAGACCAAACACAGCACTCAATCACTAGGGAAATAAAGTAAAGTAGATAATTAGGTTTGACCTGCCACTTTTTACAGTTGGAAACAAAACTTAGTGTGTTTTAGGACAATGCAGAAGTCAGAATAATTATTCTAATTCTAATACAAAGTTCTTTTACGTTTAAAACCATTATCTCAAGTTGTGATTGGTTCAGTAATATTACTGTAAATATTTTAATTATTTCTGTATAACCTATACAGACTGAAAAGTCAATTTCTTGCATTGAAAAAATCATTCAAATCAAAGTTTCTCATACAAATTATTCATAATTTTGAGTGTACTTCTTATTTTAACAGGTCTATCAGCTCCTGTACCCAGGGGTCGAAAAGGAAAGAAAGTGAAGACTCAAACAAGCTCATTTGATATACAAAAAGCAGAATGGCTTCGAAAATATAACCCTGAGCAACTACTTCAAGATGAAGGCTACAAAAAACATATTAAACACCATTGTAATAAGTAAGTAGTTGGATATTTTCAACACAGTTCTTCAGAAGTTTATCTTCCTGAGTTTATTAACAGTCTTAAAACATGCCCTACAGAGTTTAGACACAATACAGGTTTAACACAATTTCTAAACTTCACAGGCTATCCTTCAGCAATTATGTGTTGCATCATTATTTTCATTAACATAAATAAAACTGGCCTCCAAATGAATTCATTATCTCAAATATTTAAAAATTATGATTAGGAGTCAGGATTGGTGTCACACACCTATAATCCCCAACACTCAAGAGGCTGAGTCAGGAGGATCATCACCATGAGTTTGAGGCCAGCCTGGGCCACACAGTGAGTTTGAGGCCAGCCTAAATCATACAGTGATTAGTGATTTCCCTCATGTTGAGGGAAAATAAAAAGATTATATAGATTTTTGCAGAAGCTTTTTACAGACAATGATAATAAAAAGATGCACTTAATCAGACATTATCATAAAAATCTATAGAAATTACCTTATGATTTTTATTTTGTGTTTGATGTCTTTTAATTTTAGTGAAATGTTTGTCTTTTTTCTTTTTAGGGTTTTGCTTCGTGTAAGAATGTTGTATTATCTAAAGCAAGAAGTTATTGGAAATGAGTGTCAGAAAGTATTTGATGGAGTTGATGCAAGGTAAATTGAATAATGTTTTATATTTTTCAGTAGCATGAGGCAAAAACTTTGTATTAAATGACATTTCACTTAATTCATTGAGATTTACAAGAAAGAAAAACACTGAACTTTAAGAATTAAACCCTGCCAATCCATTTCCTTCCATCTGTTTTGGTTATATCAGTAAAAGTTATAACAGATCAACAACAGTGGTACTAGGTAAGGATAGTATTTAACTTAGATGTCATTAAAGTAGGTACAAATGTAATAACTCATTCATTTCTTCAGGAACACTTGTACTTCGTAATATTTTTAGAATGTTACCAGTGCCAGTGGGAATTTTCACTATCATGTTAACCTTTCAATAACAAGTAGCCTTTCCCAATGTTCCCCCTCACTCTCTGTAGCATCTCTCCTCCCCGCCCCGGGGGTGTGTGTGTGTGTGTGTGTGCGCGCACGCCAGGAATCAAACTCACAACCTCCTGTTTGCCAGGCAGACACTTATGCCGCTGAGCTAAACCCCTGGCCCTGTAGCATCTTTTTTAAACCTCTCACTTGGGCCTACTGTAACCAAGTACTCTATCACTCAATACTCTGAAATTTACAATTCATCAGAGAAAATGTAAGCAAACTGTGAAATTCCCTTAGCTTCCTACCTGAAGTCTAAAACTTAACTTCCCAAAAGTTCCACTTAAATTCTAATTGCCATCTTCAAGTCCCCCTGGCTTTCCCAAATCTACTGTCTCCAGACCTTTCCATGCTTTTCCCATATATAAGCTCCACTCTAGGTAGTACACCACATATTTGCTCTAATATCATTCTTGAGTCCTAGTTTCTGCTTATTCTGTGCGAGGACCCATGAGCTCTACAAAATAAATGCCAAATCTGAACACTTCACCATTTCCTTAACTAACTCACAAGTCCAAACTTTCATTCTCTCATGTTTAGACTTTCACAGGAGCCTCTAAATTGAGTCTTTTTTTCTCCACTTTTGCCTCTTTACAGCCTGTACCTTAATCAGCAAGCACCATAATCTTATCAAAACAAAAATCAAATCATGCCACTAATCTTAAAAAGCTTCAGATGCTTCTCATTTGTCTTAGAATAAAATCCAAACTTCCTATGAATCTACAAGGATGTAGCTGGCTGTCTTTACACTCTGTTCTTCTCCCAAAGTGCTCCAGCCATACTGGTGCTTATGTTCCTCCACAAAAATCAAGCTTATATTATGCTGTTCTCCTTATCCTAATAATCTTTCCCCAGATCTTCCACAGAACTCTCCTTTCATATCATTCAAATCTTAACTCAAATATTTCCTTTTCAGGTAGACCTTTCCTACCCATCACAGCTGGAATAACCAACCCATAACTCACTACTACCTATTTTTATGTGACTCATAGTAGTGTCATTAATAAAATTTGTGCTTCTTTTAATCATCTACCATAAGATTTTTGCATGTTACCTTAACATACACTTTTAAATATATATGCACACATACACACACACTTAATATTTTTGAAATAGTATCTCCCCAATTTTTACTCTTTGTTTTCACAAACTTTTTAAAGATACGTGTCTGTATCTGCCTTCTTCCCTCCCCTGTTCTATATACTTCATAATACAGTACCTTCTGCCTTTGACCTCAGCACACCTCTAAGGTCTTCACTAACATTCTTGCTGGTAAATTTGATGAATATAATATAGTGTTTACCTTACTTCACTTGCTTGCCCACTTCTTTCTTTTTAAAATGCTTCTGTGGTACTGTTCTTCTATACTTTTTCTGTTTAGCTTTCAGCTTGCTGCTTTTTAGGCTCCTTTTTTACTGTCTCTAAGATGTCAGTCTTCACATGAGCCCTTTCATCACACAGTATTGGAGTACTCCTTTCCACTGGAGTATATTGCCATGGTCAGCAATAGTGAATGCTGTCCACAAATCTTCAGTGAATGATATATCCTGGGGAAGTAAAAGGAAGCCTTATGCAGGAGATGGCATTTGAATTTAATCCTTAAAAATGCAAATCAACAATAAATTCACATCCACCTTATATCATTTTTTGCTAACAGTTTATAAACATTGAGCATTAGCTGAGTGTAGTGGCGCACACCTGTAATTCCAGGTCAAGGAAGGCTGAGGCAGGAGGATTGCTCTGAGTTTGAGACTAGCCTGGGCTACAAAGTGACTTCAAGGCCAGCCTGAATTCCATAGTAAACCCTTGTCTCAAAATGACAACGGAAAAAAAAACAAAAAAAACCCTCCAGTATTTGGTACTTAAATTTGAACCATGAGCTATATATATTGATGAACTTTTCATTTTCACAAACTGGAACATTTTCCACCTCAGATAATCACTGTGTTCTGGGGTTAGAGTGCCACCTAATGGCTGACTCAGGAAGCTACCTGACCCACATTTTTCCTTATAAGATCTTACCTGCTGTTCTTTCCTCTCTCCTTTGTCTTTCAATGCTAATTAAGACATTGTTTAGTCTTAAGAGCTAAATAAAAAATTAACTACCCTCTTTAACAGCACATCCCTTCATCTCTTTTTCCATATTACAAAAAAAATCATTCTTTTTCTCAGTTTTTTCCGTATTACAGAAAAAAAATCATTCTTTTTCTCTATTTTTCTGCAGAAGCTGAAAAATATTTCAACATTAACTCTTTGTTTTCAAGCAAAATTAGATACAAAGAACTGCTGTGACACATTCCTTTAAGAATCTAGAGAACTTTCCACCCCCTTTAGTTGTTGTTAAAAACTGTTTTGCTAAAACATTTGTGAAAAATAAAAAGTAAATATTTCTCCATTTTTAATTTATGCTTTACCTATCAAACTTGTGTTAGCTGGCCATGGTGGTGTGCTCCTGTAATCCTAGTATTCTGAGAGGCTGTAGCAGGAGGATCACAAGTTCAAGTCCATCCTGTTTAACTTAATAACTTAGCAACACCTCAACTCCAAAAAAAAAGAGAGAAAGAAATACAGATGTAGCCCAGTGTATAGTACCTGGGTTCAGTTGACAGTATCAGAAAAAAAAAAAGGATCTTGTAAGTCATTCATTGTCAGTATCTATTATTTCTAATACATTAATGGATCTTTTATCAGTTAATTTTACATGTAGTTTATTCTCCATTCCCAAGCACAGCTAACATACATACAAATAAAAAATGTCACAAAACTTAACTTATACATAATAAGTTCCCAGTTTCTTCAAATATAGATTTTTATTAATTTAAGAAACTACACTGACAAGACAGATAAAATTCTGGTTATATAAAGTATACGGGTTAATAGATATTGTAAAAGTGAAAAGGAAGGAAAGTGCTCTAAAACATATAACGGTATGTGTAGTGTGCAAGATAGAAGACCATATTACTAAATTTCTGTTAGATCATTGAACAGAAGAGTTTGCACTATCAATATTTGAGTGTCTAGCCACTTTTTATGCATTAATTTTGTAACTTTAACAACTATTGTTAAGATGACAACATGTAATATATCAACTAGTGACTTTATGTTAATTTTTTTGAATTCTGTATTCTACTCTTCTTGTTTTTTATGTTTTGTTTTTTAATTTTCTTTTATTTCTTTCTTTAAATAAAATTTTAAAAATGTACATGGGGCAACCCACTCAGGACCCCTTCTGTATCTCTTGGAAAGAAGCTTTCTTTCTCTCAATAAATATATTCTGCTCTTAAAAAGAAAATATACATAGTATAATTATTATTATCTACTTAGTAAATTTTATTCCTCTGAGTCTTTGATAATTCATGAATATCAAATACAGAAATTTTGATCTGGGGCATTAGATTTTGTGGTGTAACTTATTCTATCCAATCTCTCACTTGCCAGGCAGACACTTATGCCACTGAGCTAAATCCCTGGCCCTCCTTTTGACTTTTAAATACAAGAAAACACAAATATATATCTAAATTTATAATACTTATTTGCTGATCATTGTCATACATTAGCTATATGCTAGAATAAAGGAGACAATGCCTTAGGTTACTATGATGAAGAAATGAACATTTCATTCCTTCTATTCATGACATATTTTTCAGATTTTATATGCAGTATTTGAAAAGATATCTGGGGAAATAATAATTTCAAGTTTTGAACAAAAGAAAAAATTATGTATGCAAAATCACCAATGCTATATTTGTCACTTATAAAAATAGCCAAATTACCAAAGCATTATGAATGTATAATTTGTTTTTAAAACTTTATTATATTGTCATTTTACACCATCATGTTATTAACATGTCATACTTTTGAGTTTTTTATCAAATTATGAATCAGAAAATTAACTTTCTCAATATTTTTTAAACCAAATTTGTCTAAAAGAGATACAACTTGCTTTGCAATGGAAGGCTATTTATTTATTTATTTATTTATTTATTTATTTTGAAACACTATGTAGGTCTCACTATGTAGTTTAGACTGACCTTGAACTCACTATGTAGCCTAGGCTGGACTTGAACTCAGAAAATCTTGTGCCTCGGCCTCCTGAATGCTTGATAATAGGTTGTGGGCCACCCCACCAAGCTATTTGCCCTTTTAACCTATTTTCTCATATACAAAACGTATACATTTCAACCTATTGTCTGTTTTTGTACGAGGTATTAAATTGAGAGACTTCACGTTAAGCTACTAGTTTCTAATCTTTGTTTATATTGTTTATTTGAGATAGGGTCTTGATAAATCACTAAATTGCTTAGAGTAGGCTCAAATCTTTGATCTACCTGTCTAAACCTTTCTATTACATGATTTTTGATGTTATTTGCTGATACAGCTTTCAGCTATAGCCCTCTCAGTAATCAGCGTAAAGAATATAATGATGTCTTAAGAGAATTATGTACTCAAGCTTGTTGAAACTTCTTCTGTTTAAGTTTCTGTTAAGCTTCTTCTGAGCTTAACAATATGACTTCATTTCGTGGTTTCTTTGTTCGAAAATGGGAATAAAAAATCAATGAAACAGAATCTTAAACTCTTTTAAAAAAACCTTTTGTTTAAAAGCTAGGTACAGTTTTTCTTCTTTTTTGACTTGATTGCAATAATACTATATTGTGATTTTTTTTTTTTTTTAAGTGACATTGATGTTTGGGTACCAGAACCAGACCATTCCGAAGTTCCTGCTGAGTGGTGGGACTTTGATGCTGATAAGTCACTTCTTATTGGAGTTTTTAAACATGGTAAGTAAGACGAAAAGTAGATAGGATCCGCTTCTATGTGTAGTACAATGCAGCTAGTTCTCAGTTTATTGATTTCTTAATCCAGTGATACTGATAAGTGTATTTAAAAGCATACACTATCAAAGTCTGTGAGCAGTCACTACACTTCCTCATGAGAGGGGGCTTATGTGACCTCCTTCTCCAGGATGTAAGTCTCACATACTTTTCTCTCTCAGAAAGAGTTGTGACATGAAATATGTATATGCATACATTATCAGTTTTTTATACTTTTTAACAGATAAATTTTATATAAATATTTATAAATATCATGAGGTCATAATATCTGTGATAATTTCTATAAAACATACTTAATGCATTTCATTTTAATATACAGTCTCTTTTGTCCAGAGATACCATCTCTTCTAAATATGAGAATGTTTATATATAAACTTTCCTTTTATCTTTTTTTATTTTTGTAAATGGTAATATCCCTAGGTTACGAAAAATATAACACTATTCGAGCAGATCCAGCATTATGCTTCTTAGAAAGAGTGGGAAAACCTGATGACAAAGCAGTTGCTGCTGAACAGAGAGCAAATGATTACATGGATGGGTATGTGCATTTCATAATCAGAAGTTCTCTGTGTATCATCCACTCAGCGTCAGCATATTCCATTGTCAGTGAATTTCATCTTTATATGATGTAGAAGAGAATTGGAATTTGTAAACTGAAAGAGCTAACAATATGCTAAGAAGTTAGTCCTTGTCCATTCAGATCATGATCTAGGAACAGATTCAACCACCCTTACACTTTTTGTCAAGGAGAGGGGATTAAACCCAGAGCCTTGCACATGTTCAGCGTATGCTCTACCACTAAGCTATATCCCCAGCCCATACCTAAGTTCTTTGGTTTTTCACTGCACATGTATGTTGTAACCATAAAATTCTAGAGGCAAGGAATGTGGGTTAGATCGTGGCAAAAATAATACAACTGAGGAAAAATAAAATAGTGTTCATTACCTGTAATCAAGCTTTAAATAATCTCTTTCCTTAGTGAAAGAGAAACCTAGGAGACATTTTGAAGTTAAAAATAGCATGTTTAAATTTGAGTTTGGGCATAAGAATAAGTAACAACTCACTCTTCCTTTCTTCTTACTTGCCATATGGTACCCTTTAAGGCTGTGACTTGGGTTTTTTCTACAGATGTTTCAGGTTGACCTTTAAAACAAAACTAAAAAATTCTTCCAGTGAGATTTCATTTATTTGATCTATCAAGAGAACTCATAAGTCAATTACAATAACTGTAGCATTTTGACATTTTGACAGGGATGTGGAAGACCCAGAATACAAACCTGCCCCAGCCATCTTTAAAGATGATATAGAGGTATGCTACGGATCATATTTTAAAATTCTCAATTTTAGATATCTTTGGTTTCTTTTGTTTGTTTCTCTTTGGCATATTTTCCCTTTATGTTTTCAGTTTATATAATTCTTTTGATTCCTGAGGTTAGCTAAATGAGCATCTTGTTAGCAAGCATTACAAATAGTCATTTGGGATTTACTTATTTTCCTGTTCTAGACGAGCTGAAGGCTGTTCTGGACATGTGATCTAATGCCCACATGCTATACTTACCTCTTAGAGCTAAGAAACACTGTCCAAGGGAAAGATCCCAAAGCAGAATAAGAAATGGATACTAAAGGTTACACAGCAAGAGGTAGAAATTATACCTTTATAAAGAGACTTGAAATAGAGGTTAGAGCTTAGAGAAATTCTGAGCTGCATAGTTATAAGGACGCTATTTATAGAATGTCAAGAGAAAAAAGATGAAAATAAATTGTGGAGTAAAGGTTGTTGACAGAGATGAGAAATGTTTGTAATATTTAGAAGAGTATGGTGAAAGACTAAATGATACTTCAGTTGTCAGGTAGGGTTTGCTACTCTCAGTAGCTAAAGCCTTGGATGTGAGAACAGGAGAAAAGAGTTATGGTAGTATTATGATGGGGTGGGTCACAAACGAGACTTAGGTTAAACAAACCAAATTGAATAGTAATTAGTTAATATTTATTAATAATCAAGCTCAATGGCCAGCAGCAGCATCTGCTACCAATGCGTATGCTGCAACCAACTGGCCCCAAAGTGAAGCTAGCATTGCTATTCAAGGCTTTTTAGCGTGGTGGGTGGTCTGCTGGTAAAATTTCACAAGAAACAGGTGGCCATTTATTTATTTTTTCACAGTTTGTCCCTCTGGAACATGTTTACCTCAGTTTCCAGGGCAGTTTTCAGGACAGTTGTTTCCTGTTATTTACTCAGAAGACCTAGTTTCAGTACGACCTAGTTTCGGCAAGAAGCCCCTAACCACAAAGTTCAGTCACAGTTCAACATGGCGGCGATTATGCTAAGCAGACCAGTTTTATAATGCTGTGAAATTTAACCTATAAAGTTGTGTGTATGTGTGTGTGTGTGTGTGTGTGTGTGTGATGAGAACTGAAATACTGTATAGATAAAGTACTCTCAAAAACCAGAACTTTTCTAACACAATGAATCAGGAAACAAGAAGAAAATTTTATCTCGGCATAAGATTCTGAGAAAGAAAAGAAGAAGTTTTCCAGAGATTTCTTGCTATAGGACTGCCTTCTCAAGTTTATGATTCAATTATTTAAACTTTATAAACATTATACAGGAACCCTCAAGCCAAAAACTAAGTAAAAGTGATCTTTGTATTATCCCTCGGGTACCAGGTAAATAAAAGAGGGTAAAAAGAACTCTGGAAGAAAAGCTTAAAGATGAAGTCCTCTATTAAATGAAGTAAATATCTAAATTTTTTTAATGTATGAGGAAAAATTTACCATGAGCATATAACAAAGAATAAGGTTAGACCCCGGAGAATTTCTGATAGTAAAGTTCAAATAGAAAATAAAAATTTTAAAGTTGCCAGTACAGGCATTGACCCCCCCCCTCCCTTGAGACACAGTCTCCCTATTGTAATTCAGGCTGTTCTTGAACTTACTGTGTAGCCCAGGATGGCCTATAACTTAAAGTGATCCTCCTACCTCACCCAAGTGCTGGAATTACAGGAATGTGCTACCACACCAGGTTTAGTCATTGATATTTAAAAATCAAATATGTTAAGCATTTTGGGGGACTGAAATGACCAAAGTATATTATATGCGCATATGACTCTACCACAGTGAAATCCATTAATCTGTATAGCCAATTTAAAAGAAGAATGAAATAATTCTTCTGAACAAATATCTTAAATTCAACTCATGTGAGAAGAAATGATGCAAAAAAAATATGAGGAAATTATTGAAAGTCTAGCATGATAGATCAGTCTGAGCCAGTTAGAGATGAGAAACTATATAATAATTTGAACAAGGAAAGTTTAATGTAAAGAATTATTAGTTATAGAAGGGGAATTACAGTAATGACAGACTGACTAGTAAAATGTTATCAGAACTCTACATAATATAGGAACAATAGGTATAAAGAAGATCTATTACTCCTAGGGTTCAGATATAGCACCCAAGGAACCCCATCTCCACAAGGGCTGAGATCCTGCCTTGTTGGGAGGATGGGCTTTGGCTTATTGGAAAGCCAAAAAGTTGCTGTGCTGCTGTGTGTGGGCACTGTATGACAAAACCACCCAAAACAGGTTTTTGGGTAAAGCTGCCTCCCACTGGGCACTAAAGAAGTTGCTTTAGCTGGGGATTTAGCTTAGTGGCATCAGCCCCTGCCTGGCAAGCGCAAGGTTGTGACTTCGATCCCCAGTACCCAGTGCTAAGTGGATCCTGGGGGTGGGGGGCTCGCCTTCTAAAGAATTAGGATAATTCTAACTTCATGCTTTTGGAAAAACAATAGAAAGCAGTAGTGATCATTGAAATAAGTCAGCAAAGTTATGAATAATACATTGGAAAGAATAATAGAGTACCTAACAATGTCTGTTGACAGATAATTTGCAATACAAACAGTTTAAGGCTGAAAAAGAAAAGATTTACAGTTTGTCAAACAAGAGAATAAATTATCTGAGAGGTGGTATTCTGCATAGAAAGAAAAAAACAGTTTAGCAATAAAATATATGACTTACTCCCCACACTATAGAGAAAACAAAGCTGGCTTAAAAGTAACGGTAGAATCAGTAGTGACTGTTCTAAAGTAAGATATAGGGATGGGGATTTAGATTAGTGGCACATCACCTACCTGGCAAGCATAAGGTCCTGACTTTGATTCCTGTTACCAGTAAAAATAGTGTAAGAGGTAATACAAAGATATGAGTGAGAATTAAGTATGTGGAATTTTATTATTGCCAAATTAATCATTAAAAATTTGATTACAGGTAACATTCTCTATTACAAAGAAATTTAGCTCTGATTTATTTTGATTGACCCAGTTACCTTGTGACAAATTTCTTTCCCTTTCTTTCTTTTTTTTTTTTTTTAAGGATGATGTTTCCTCTCCAGGAGATCTCGTTATTGCAGATGGTGGTAAATTGCATTTACTTCTTCAATTTTTTATTATTTCAAGTTCATATTCTCATAACATTGTGAGATCAGTTACCCTTTTATAATGTTCATGTGTGTGAACTTTTTATTGCATACATTTTTAATCATCATGGTCTATATTGGCTGATTGAGAATTTGCATACCTTTATGTAGTGGTTCACTGAACCTCTAGAACAGAGTCTTTGACTTTGGATTGGTTATTAAATCTGTGAGATATCATCATTAAATTATTGATGTTTTCTTATTAGCTCTGTATGCACTAGGAATCATTCTTTATTACCTTGTTGCTACAAAGCTTTTCTGAGCAAGATTTGCTTCTACTTCCTTCTGATAGATCCCAAGATAAAAACTCACTGTTGCTGGAATACACTTATCCCTATCTGACACACAGGAGGCACCTCACTCTCCCATAGTTGAATGTGAAAACAAAGAATTACTTAACATGAATGAGTACAGTTTGATTATGTTATAAATAGTTGTGATATTATAAGTTGAAAACAATTGGATCCTGCACTTTTAGGTAAATAAAAACTTCTAAAGCTACAGTATTGACATAGTGAATTTTGAAAATTTTTGTGTCTCCCCAGTGATTTTAAAAATGTTTTCATTCTATTTCAGTTGAGATGAATTTAATACAGAAAAGTAAATGGGTTTCAACTCAGCTTTTAATATTTTTTGGTTAAGCCATATAATATAGCTGGAAATCCAAGCATTTCTCTATGTAAATGACGTTCTCTTTAAATACCTAACATTGTGGATTTTGATTCCACTGTATCCTAGTGACTTTGAGATGCTTAAAGGAAAACTTTTATGATGCAGAGTTTGATCTTTTTCCCTTTATCATCAGATTGAAGGAAAAAAAATTAAGTGGAGAAATTTTTCTACTCTTTTGAACTTTATACAATATGTTGTTTTTGTATTATTGACATGAGTTTCTTTATAGATGGTCAGCTGATGGAGGGTGATAAAATTTATTGGCCTACTCAGTCAGCTTTAACCACACGGTTAAGGCGTCTCATTACTGCCTATCAGCGTACTAATAAAAACAGACAAGTCCAGCAGATACAACCAACTTTCTCTGTGCCTGCCAGTATAATGCAGCCTCTTTACGAAGAAGCCACTCTTAATCCTAAAATGGCAGCCAAGATAGAAAGACAACAGAGGTAAGACAATACCTGAACAAGGTCTGCTTCTACTTCCAATATGAAGCAGAGTATACATATCCCCAAATTTTTATGAAAGCACTAAATTTTTATATATGGTATCTAAAAATGTCTATTCAACTTTGAAGGCATTCAAGAATAATTATTTTACTGATTGGGCAAAACAGTTGTGCATGCATACATATTCTCACAGAATTATGCAAAATTATAACAAAACTAATAAAGACTGTTGCATCTTACAGTTACAGGTCACACTTTTGTTATGTTTAAGAACACTGAACTGCTTACAAAATGAAAAGACTAAATAATTACAAATTCTCAGTGAAACAAAAATTTAAATTATGTGTAATAAATCCTAGTCTATCTTATATGAAGGCATTTTTCAAATATAAGAATGTATGGCAGGCAAGTCCACCTCTTCTTTGTAAGAAGATGAACCTGGAAATTATTGATGTCAAAGTGAAGCAATTACAAGAGACGTTGTCAAGAAAAGAAGCAAATCTTATCCAAAAACTTCAGCTTAAAAAGAATGTGTTACATGGGAGAAAAAATTAGAAATGTTTAGCTATTATGTGCGCTCCTTGTTAAACCTGGGTCTTTGGATGTTCTTTGGATGATAAATCCTTATATTTCCTTTATTTATACAACTGAAGATTGAACCCACGCCCTTACAGTATATTAGGTAGATGAGCTACCCTTGTATCCCTAGCCCTCATGTTCTTTTCTTTGATTGAGAGTGCATTCTTTGTAGCTAGAATTTAGTAAGAAATTTCACATTATAATTATCCTACCCATAACTTTCAAACACTACTGCCTCTGTAAATACTTTGTTTTCAGTTAACTATTACATAACAGATTACCTGAGAACACAGTTGACTTGCGAAAGCATTAAAAAAATTTTTTTTTCTTTCAAGTCTATGAGTTTACCAAGTGATCTTGCCTGCTTGTACTTATTTATCACTGACATGGCTGGAAGCTGGTGTTAGCTGAACTTGGAGCTTAGGTTTTCAGAGAGATTATTCCAATTAACAAAGGCAGATTCTCCAGGTTTCTCTTGCTTAAAAAGTGTTACAAGGCAAGCTAAAGAAAAGGGAAATAGATTCCACCTTTAGTGGTAAGAGTTGCAAAAATTTGTGCCCATCTTTAATCTACTTTCTGTATTTTCTCTTAATCTACTTCATCTAAATTAATCTTCCTAAAAATAATAGTTTCATACTGACATTCAATTGATGGCTCCTTAATTAGAATATATATAAAATCTTATGTTCTGCAGCCTAAATTTAGCATTTTCTTCATGTAGGTTTTAGTCCTCATTTATAATTTTATCTGCTACAGTTCCCTCAGGAAAAATGTCCTACTTAGTCTTGACTTAGTACTCCAGTTTATGTTCTTATCACCTGAAATACCCTTCTTTACGACCCTTTAGTCGGTATCTATCTTGTACTTCAGAACTCAGCTCATGGTCCATCTCCTTTGGTTTTTTTCTGAACATGGGAACTCACTATATTTTCTCCTTTTCTCTGAACTGATCTAACACGTAATGTAATAAATTACTCATTTGTCCAAATAAGATGTTATAATTACATTTGTATTTTCCGAGATCAAAGTTGTGAATTCTGTGAATGTAGGCTAGGCACTGGGTTTAATTTTTTTGTGTCCTTTGTGTCTTTCAATGTGTCCTTTCTTTTCAGTTCCTTTTTTATCTCTAAGATTCATATGATTTGACTGGCTTCCTAGCTATTTTAACATCATTAATCTTCTTTTCTTTGGTTTTTTTAAAAAATAGGGTCTCGTTCGATCCCCAGTACCGCAAAAAAAAAAAAAAAAAAAAAAAAAAAATAGGGTCTCACTGTGTAGTACAGATTGGCCTTGAACTCACTTAAGTAACGCAGACTGGCCTCACAGTCATAGGGATCTTTGTACCTCAACCTCCCAAGTGATGGGATTATACACATGTGCCACCAAGCCTGGCATTAATCTCTGTAATATAATGTAAAACTATGATAAGACCTGGTTCAGTCCCCAGTACCAAGAAAATGAGAGATGTTTCCCATATGCTCGTTTTCTTTCTTTCTTTTTTTTTTTTAATTAAAACAATGATGAGTTAAAGCAAGGAAGAAACTATAAATGAACATACTAACGTTTGAAAGATCTGTAGTTTATGATGATAATTCTACCTCTTAGAATATTGGTAGCTTTTATCTGAAAAGAGATTTTTTTTAGTAAAGTATTTCGAGATTTTTCATTATTTGAGCCTAGCTGTGTCTTGCTTTGTGCCCAATATGAGCCATATCCTTGTCAATCTGGAAAATGCATCATTTACCCAAATGTAGAGTACTTCCTACTTTGCTCATTCTGTGCATTCTTTCTTGCACTTTCTTCCAGTTTTCACCTTATTCCATCTAACTTTGCAAAATGCCATTTATTCTGTGATGCCTTTCTTGATTATTGCTCAAGTCTGAACTGATCCTTCCACCTTCCATGCTTTCCTAAAATTCTTTGTTTCGATAGCTTATGCAACCCTAAATACTACCTTATTCTATAAATGTGTTTATAGTATTTTCAGGGCCATGATATATATTGCTGTATCATGTACATATTTTCCTCACTGTGAGGAAAACAGTTTTCTAAAGAACAGTTGTCTAAAAGAACAATTGTTTAAAGGAGCAGTTTAAACTAAAAGAAATGCGACTGAATAGACAAATCAGTGAGCATTTTAAAATGTGTCTACATGGAAATGATCTTTGATTTAACCCTTTAAATATTAGATACTAAAAATGTTTTAAATTTATATTATGTCATTATTTTCAGTATTAGTATAAGAGGGTAGAATTACTTTAGTGACCATTGTGGTTTTTTTTTTCTTTAATATGATTCAAAATAGATGGACAAGAAGAGAAGAAGCTGACTTCTATAGAGTAGTATCTACATTTGGAGTCGTTTTTGACCCGGACAGAGGCAAATTTGATTGGACAAAATTTAGAGCTATGGCTAGGCTACATAAGAAGACCGATGATAGCTTGGAGAAATATTTATACTCATTTATGTCCATGTGTCGGAGAGTTTGTCGTCTTCCTTCCAAAGAAGGTATGTTTAATTTTTTTTCCCCTTGATTTGACAGAGAAGCAGAAAAAAAAATGCTAATGTTTAGAAATTCCAATTGTTATACATGAACTGTGCTTTATGTTTTAATCTTACTACTAAATTGAAATCTAAGAGAATAAAGAAACATACCAAGTTTTAAAAGAATAGTTGATTTTTTGATGATAAGACTTAACATTAGGAGGAAGTAGAAAATAAAATACAGTTTTTGGTGAGTAGAACTAACTTTCCTTATTGCCAGAACAGTATACCTGACACCTGCAATTTAAAGGAGAAGTTTATTTTGGCTCCTGTTTTCAGTCTGTGATTGACCAACTCGAAGGAAGGAAAAGAAGGAAGGAAGGAAGGAAAGAATTCCAGAGGAAGGTTGCCCCTGTCATGGTCCCCAAGAAGCAGAGGAGAAAGGGAGGGTCCTGGGAGGCCCTAGACTCCAAAAGACTCATGCATATCCGTTTATGCAAAATGTATTATTCATCTCCAAAAGGTGCCAAAATCCTAACAGTTCCAGCATTGCTGAAAAGTTTAAGTCCAATGTCTTTCACTTTTGGACCCTTGAGCCTTTAAAGGATAGAGACTTCCCGATTCCTGAGATATATTTTCCAAATATGAAATACTTCGCTTCTTTTTTGATGTTACTCTTATCAGCAACCAAGTTCTCCTGAGTCAAAAATTTACAGGACCCCAAATTTTTTGTTGTTGTTGTTTCTTTTGTTTTTGCTTTCCTGAAGACAGGGTCTTGCTGTATAGTGCAGACTGGCCTTGGACTCACTGTGTAGCCCAGGGTAGTCTCAAGTTCGTGGTCATCACCCTGCCTCACCTTCTCAAGTGCTGAAATTACACGCACATGCCAGGTACCCCAGCTACAACAATTTTACATTCCTTTCCTTTCTGACCAACAAACTTATTCAAGTCACTTAACTCTGATTTTTTTGGTCATGTTTCTCACAGTAGATATGGCTAAAGCAGCAGTATTCATGCCATAGTGTCAACTTTGGGCTACCTTGAAATTTCCTCCATTAGCTTAATTAGTCTACCACTGTTAAACTCAGTCTCCCACAAAGTCTTAGAGCATGAGCAAAATAAAGACAAACTTCCTGCCACGTGATCTTCAGGCCAACTACCAATGGAGTCTGTGTTCCCAACTGAAACCTTGTGAACCTAGACTTTTCTGTCTGCATTTCTATTAGTGGTCTGATCTTCTGAGATCAAATCAGAATCTCCCATTAAAGGCACAGCTTATAGCATTCTAGAGCTTGTTTAGCTGGCATCTCCAGATCTATCCAGACTCCTCCTATGAACCATTCCAAAAGCTTCTAAACCAAATACATAAGTTCTCAGCAGTGACCCCACTTCTAGTAACAAAATCTGTCTTCATTACTTTCAAGGCCCATAGGATAAAATACTCAATACTCATAACTTGAAGGAGAAGAAACTACCATCTTGCTTCAATGTTTTCTGCACAAAATGCATGGTGAAGAGCCAGGGATTTAGCTCAGTGGCTTAAATGCCTGCCTGGCAAGCACAAAGTCATGAGTTCTATCCCTGGTACCAAAAAGTGCATTGTGAAGCCACAGAAACCATCCGTGCTACAGAGTAGGAGTTGCTACAGGCTGAGAAAAGATCTGGAACAGACTCTGCCAGTGATGAGTTATTACCAGAGCTTGGGAAGCAAGATTCCACACAAGCAGTCGCACAAAAATCCCACCTAGCAGCAATGAAGCAAAACACTGAAAAGACACAGGAGGCTGTGTCCACTGGGGTCGTTAGCAGGTTACAGGATTACTAGAGTTACTATCTGGGAATCCAGGGATATTCTCTTCATTGTCATAAACCAAATGTGTACAAGAACCCAATTTCAAATACCTACATAGTTTTGGGGGAAGCCAAGATTGAGATTTTTGTCTGAGTAAGTGCAGTAGCTGCTAAAAATTCGATTTTAAGATGAAACTGTCTCAAATATTCAAGAAAACACACAAACTTCAACTGTGTATAAGGAGAGTAAAGAAAAAGATGTTACTAAAATGGGCATGGAACTTAAAAGACATAGAATTAATTATGTCACAAGCAAATGAGTTGAGCAAAGGCAGTCTGAGCTCTGAAGAACAACAGCAGTGATTTTATAAATGCTACTGTGGAATTAACAGTGTCATCATCTGAAAGGAGGACTTTTTAGTGTTTCAAAGGATAACTGCTGTTTGGTTTGAAATGTGTATGTTTCTGTCACTAAAAATGTTTGGGCTTACTGGGGGGAAAAGAGGAGAGGTTTGTTTTACTCCAAGGTTTTAGTGCATGGTCTCAAAGGAAGGAAGAGGGCCTTGTGAAAAAGTCTGGACGGCATAGTGAACAGAGAATAGAGAAGGAAGAGAGGAGCCAGTGAAGCAGATAGCCTTCCAGGTCACCTGCTTCCTACCACCATGTCCGCTGTATTGTTTGCATGATTTAGTCACATTCTAAGTGCCCCGCCTCTGAGCACATGAGGACTTTGGGGGACATTCTTGTTCCCCACCATTCAAGAACTAACTACATTATGAGTCCACTTTATAGTAACTATACTAAAAGGATTATTCACCTGACTAATTTTTCAAGGAATGAAACCTCTTAAAAACTTCAGTATATAAGGCTTGTACTCCGGGCTATCTTCAAAAACAGCTAATAAGTTAGGAAACTGTTTGATACAGGATGAATTTCCTCATTTTGAGAGCCCAGAGAAATAACTCATCTGGTCAGCAGTTTGCAGGATAAGTGTGTTCTAAGCAATTGTCTATGTTTTATTTGGAGGAGGGGGGTCCTGCTTTGTTTTTTAAACTGTTCTGCAATTCTGGAGATTGAACCCAGAGTCTCACTCATGGTAGGTACATACTCTTTATCATTAAGTTACATCCCCAGCTCTCTTTCTCTCTGTCTCTCTCTCTCCCTCTCTCCGTCCCTCCCTCCCGCTCTTTGTGCTACTCATCAAACCCAGTGCATGCAAGGCAAGAGCTCTACCACTGAGCCACATCCCCAGCCCTCTATTCTTTATTTAATGTGATTTATAGCCAGGTGTGGCACACACCTGTAATCCCAGCACCTGGGAGGCTGAGGCAGGAGAATCACACATTTGAGCCCAATCTGGACATGGTAGCAAGATGTAGTCTCTAAAAACAGGTACTCTGGGATTGTAGCTCAGTGTGAAGGTCCTAGATTCATATCTGAATTTATTTTTTTTAAATCAGTACCGGGGATCGAACTCACAACCTCGTGCTCGCAAGACAGGCGCTTATGCTGCTGAGCTAAATCCCCAGCCCAGGTCTTAGAGTCAATCACCAGTACCATCACCCAAAAAAAAAAAATCTAATTGCTAAAATCAGTGACCTTCTATTCCTATTTCATGTAAAAGCATAAATAGTTCGTATAAAGGCCTTTAGTTTCACTTGGGTTTCTGTTTTAGTTGTATTTACTAACAGATATTTTTGTCAGTCTGCTTAGTAGAGTATTTAATCACTTGATTTCCCAAATACCAAGTGTCC
The DNA here is from genome assembly GCA_004027295.1 of Dolichotis patagonum. Classification (NCBI taxonomy): domain Eukaryota; kingdom Metazoa; phylum Chordata; class Mammalia; order Rodentia; family Caviidae; genus Dolichotis; species Dolichotis patagonum. The sequence continues at coordinate 229,926 of PVJX010000437.1, forward strand.
CTGACTTTTGAATCTAGTTTTAAAAGAGAAAGGGAAAAGACTAATTCAAAATCATTAAAAAGGAAGGATTCCTTTTTTAAAAGATGAGTGAAGTTTTGCATAGTTTCCCAAATTTCCTCAGTTAATGATACTCTTAATGTTTTGATTTTTTTTTTCACGGCAAACAAAGCTAAAAGTAATTCTTAACAGTTGTTTAATGAACAGTTAACACCAAACAATTCAGTAAGTGTTTATGTCCTAATCTAGCAGTTATCTGAAAACTTAATAAATATTGAATACTTTTCTTTCTTGAATAACCACAGCTACATGCTAATGAGATGTGTGCACCCATATTATAATGTACAGATTTTCAAGTCTTGCTGTTAGTCGGTAGTAATCTGGATACTTTCACCCTGTTTCATGTTTCCTGTTCCATATTGAATTTTGCAGTTCTTGATTTTTATTTTGAATTAGTTTTAGGAAAAGTTGGAAAAAACATATAGGCACAGTGTCTATCTAACTGTCTCTCCCAATGTTAAAAGCTTACATGACTATAATTATCATACCAGGAAATAAATTTAATATAATGCCACTAACTAAATACAGTCACCCCTTTGTATCTGTCAGGGATTGATTCTGGAACCACTGAGAATGCCAAAATCTGATGATGCTCAATTCATTTAAAAATGGATAATATTTATATATCTCCTATGTACTCCTATAGATTTTAATTCATCTCCAGATTACTTGTAATACCTAATACAGTGTAAGTATTATGTAAATAGTTGCTGTTCTGTATTGTTTAGGAAATAATGCAAAGGAAAAAAATCCATACATGCTCAGTACAAACACAATTTTTACCCTAAGTGTTTTCAGTCCATTATTGTTTGAATCCATGAATCAGAATATTTTTAGCACAAAACAGACAAAATCCCCCTTTCCTCTAGTCTCATTTGTTAAAATCAAGTATTTATCAAGTTTTCTATAATTCTGAACCAGAAAATAGTTGAATCCATAAATACAGAACTCCTGTATACAGAGCGCAGACTGTACCTATTTAAACTGTACTCATTTTTCCACTCATACACCCTTACTCTAGGATCCTATGTTGGTGTTTGTTTTTTCTGCTCAACCTCCTGCAGTCTATAAGAGGTTTTCAGTCATTCCTTATTTTAAACATCCTTAATACCTTTGAAAAATATTGATCAATTAATTTGCCACATATTCTTCAGTTTGGATTTTCATCACTTGGTCAAGGTAGTTTATGATGCATTTTTCCAGTGTCTTTCCCCTATAATTAACTAATTTGAAAAGTGTCACAAATCTTACTCAGAGTTTAATATTGCTTTTAATATCTGAGGTACTAAGTCTATCAGTTTTTCTGTGGAATTCTGCTTCAAAACTTAACTGTCTCTTCCTTACCAATGGATTCATATTAATATGATTTATTTTATTCTGTAGGTTGTAACCCAATATTGTGGTAACTCAGTTTAAGAACTTCATTTGTTTTACAATTTTGGGGAAGATGGCTGTGTTTTTGTTTGTGTGGGGAAGATGACGTTTGTGTTTGTTACGCAATGCAGTTTTTGAATAGAAACAAAATTTGCCAGACACTTTTGTTTGTGAACCAAATTATTTGCTAACAGAAGTGTTCATAAACCCAAGGTATTTGTATACTACTTTTTTCCTCAGGGTGGTCCAGTTTTGGCCATTAGGAGCTCCATGTGTTGGTTCCTGATTGTTTTCACAAACCCTTAATTTTGTAAAACTAGTAACTTGAATTTACGCAGATGAAACCTCATCAAAAGGAATGTAATGTGTCCTAATGTTGAAAATGCCTCAGGCTGATAGTTTGTGTGGTATTTGGTAGATGCACTTGTGTTGCTCTCATAATGTAAGAAATTCATTGTTGCCTCCATGACACTGCAGTACCCAAGTTACTGTGTCCAGTTTCACATATGCTAATAACATTTGTTTATGGGTATCATATAGTAGTTCTTACTCATATTTACAGATGAATTTACACGTGTTTTCTCTTTAAGACAGATGTTGGGGCTGGAGATGTAACTTAATGGTAGAATACTTGCCTAGCATGTGTGAATCCCTGGTTCAATTCCCAGTACTTCCCCCTTTCCAAAAAGCAGGTATTAGTAAAGTCATAGCTCATAGTGGATTTCATAAAGTAATTTTCTAGTTATATTAATATAACTAAAATTATCTTATGCTTACCTGTTTTTCAAAAGATTAGTGTTTTGTTTATCTTTAATTTTCTCATTTCAAAATTCTAAGGAGAAATGCTAGCAATTATTCAGTTATTGCAACTATGCTTGTAGAAGTGTATGTCAGAGGTTGCATTATTTCCTCAAAACCTAATAATTTTTGAGGTTAATATTTTTGTCTTTCATTGTAGAACTGGTGGATCCAAGTATTTTTATTCAACCAATCACAGAAGAACGGGCTTCTAGGACTTTGTATCGCATTGAACTTCTAAGGAAAGTACGGGAGCAGGCCCTTCGACATCCACAGTTGTTTGAACGTTTGAAGCTTTGCCATCCAAATCCAGATTTACCAATCTGGTGGGAATGTGGTCCACATGATAGGGATTTGCTCATTGGCGCTGCTAAACATGGGGTGAGCCGAACAGACTATCACATTCTTCGTGATCCTGAACTCTCATTTATGGCAGCTCAAAGGAACTATAGTCAGAATAAAATGGCTCATTCACGGACTTCTACCCCACTTTTACAGCAATATCAAGTAGCACTTTCTACATCTCCTCTTACCTCTTTACCTAGGCTCCTAGATGCTAAAGGTATTATTCTAGAGGATATGAAAGTTAAAAGTGAAAATCTTAAAGAAGAGCCTCAGTCTTCTGAAGAAGAATCTATGTCTTCTGTGGAAACCAGGACACTAATAAAGTCTGAGCCTGTAAGTCCAAAGAATGGTGTTTTATCACAGGCTACTGGAGACCAGAAATCTGGTGGAAAAGTTGAAACAGACAGACGCATGGTTGCAGCCAGAACAAAACCCCTAACTCCAAACTCAGCTTCTAAGAAACAGAGAGTCCACAAAAGAGGATCAGAATCTAGTTCTGATTCTGACTCTGATTCTGAGAGATCATCTTGTTCTTCCAGATCATCATCTTCCTCGTCTTCCTCTTCTTCTTGTTCTCGATCAGGCTCTAGTTCTTCTTCATCTTCATCTTGTTCTTCAGCATCATCTTCATCTTCCTCTTCCTCCTCTTCATCATCATCCTCTTCATCTTCATCAGAAGAAAGTGACAGTGAAGAAGAGGAAGTCCAAAAGCGAGGTATATGCATAAAGTAACTTTGTTATTTTTAAGAAAACTTTTCAAGTGAAAATCAAAAACTTTATTCAGATAATTAAAGCATGCTTAAAATCATTAGCCTAAATTTTATGCATACAGATTTCTTAGGAAAGCATTATTGAAAAGGAACCTAGAATTAATTATGCATATTGCCTATTTAGTATTTAAGCTATTTCAACAAGGAGTAGTCAGAGGAATTAGAAATTATACACAATATCTTTATTTGTTTGTTTTATTTATTTGTTTATTTGGTACTAGGAATCGAACTCAGGACTTCATTCTTACCAGGCAGGCGCTGGGCCACTTAGCCATATCTCTGGCTGTTTCTTTTTGATTGCCTTCAATTTAGTAGTATATTTTCCCTTGGAATACGTTTTTTAGTGAACAAATAAAAGGCACTATTAATGTAACAGTTGCCAGGAGTCTTAGGATAAATAGAGTATTATAAATCATACTTGACAGCCACCTACTCAGAAGGATGTAGGATAGGATAAAAACTAGTTTGTCAACAGATTTGTGTTAGGTGGTTCTTCTCTGCAAGAAAAGTCCACCAGCTGAGTTGTAAGGAAGTGCATGAACATTAACCATATGTAAGAACTACTCTGGCTTACATGGCCTCATACCCTATAGGAGCCAGAATCTCTTGGGACAACTCCATAGGCATAACTTTCAGGGCTACCACATGGACATGCCCAGTTCTAAACCACTAAGACATTATGGCTTCTATATTAAGTATTTATATTGCTCCCAGTCCAGCTAATTGTACTCTAGATGAATTTTCCTCCTTTTTAACTGTTTTTTCTACCATTTATTTTCAAATATTTCTGAATGATTATATAAGATTTTTAAATTATATATTTGTTCAATTCCATTTGTAAAAAATGTTTATAATTGTTCGTAGCAGAAGGTACCCCTCATGTGAAAGCCTATGATGAAGAAAGCGTTGCATCACTGAGCACCACCCAGGATGAAACCCAGGACAGTTTTCAAGTAAACAATGGGACACCAGAGTCTGCTTATGTGTTACAAGGTGGATATATGCTGGCAGCCTCCTATTGGCCAAAGGTAAAGGAAGAATTGATTGTTCCTTTGTGTTGATCGTAGGTATTCTGATTTTGGGGAAAAAATAGGTCAGTATAAAATGTAGGATGACAGTCTGATGTTAGCATCAAAATAGAAATTATACTATCCATTACATTAGTTCTATTTAAAATGTATATGCTTTACAACATAACTTTAATAAAAATTCTTCAATAAAAATTATACTTTAATAGTAAAAGACAGTGAAGCACTACATTCAGTTTAAATAAGTTCATCTTTTAGAAATTGGTGCTTTTAACTGTCTCCTTGAATAAATTTATTGGAGGCCATTATGACCTAAAAATGGTTCATTAAAACATGTATACATTCATGCCGGGGATTTAGCTCAGTGGCTTAAGTGCCTACCTGGCAAGCACAAGGTCATGAGTTCAATCCCCGGTACCAAAAAAAAAAAAAAAAAACATGTATACATTCAGTTATAAAAAGCAGCTAAGATTAGATTACTACAGTTATCTCATCCTTTGAGTAGACTAGTACAGAAATACTTTCCTTAGGAAGGTTCTCTACTCTTCGATACACTTTTTTTTTTAAGAGTAGGAAAGGTTTATTGGGAAATAAGAATAGCTCCTGAGAGACAGGAGACATCCTGAATGGGTTGCCTCTTTGATATACTTCTAACTTTTTAGGTTTTTTTAGAATAATAAGGAACCTCTGTTATTTTTGTTATTGTAAAAACAATAGAAGACATAATATTCTCAAACTTCACTAAAGAGAATTTATACTTAAATATCTTTGTAGAATACTGTGAGTGAGAATATGTATACATACCCCATATATATATACATATATATATACATATATATATATATATATATATATATGTATATATATGATATACCAGGTTTAAGTCATCAAAGTTCTTTGGCCATTTCCAAAGTTCTGGCCTAATTATTAAAATTACACTGTGGTGTTGCATGCCTTTCTAGGATCGGGTGATGATCAACCGGTTGGACAGTATTTGTCAAACAGTTCTGAAAGGGAAGTGGCCTTCAGCTAGAAGAAGTTATGATGCTAATACAGTGGCTTCTTTCTATACCACAAAACTTCTGGACAGCCCTGGAGCTTCTACAGAATACAGTGAGCCCAGTGTTCCCACTCCTCCAGGTGCTGGTGTCAAAGAAGAACATGATCAGTCAACACAGATGTCAAAGGTGAAGAAGCATGTACGAGAAAAGGAGTTTACAGTGAAAATCAAAGACGTATGTGTATTTTTATTGCCCTAGGGCCTGATTGCGTTTGCCGTGTGCAGCATGCTTTTCCTGCAAACGGCTGCCTGCTCTTACTCTTCCTTCCTTCACATACTTGTTTCCTTGGTATTTGGATTGTTTTCTTTTTTTTGATATCCAGGTTATTAAACTTGAATAGTCTACTAGAGGGATCATCATGCAGTGTGTTTCTTTCCTCATACTTCTGAAAATAGCTCTTCTGCTGATCAAGATGCTTTCATAAACAGTGTGACAGTTTCTGATTTTATTCTATTGTATAATATAGAAATGGTATGACACTGCATTTTCTCTTTTAAGCATTTATTTTATCTGTAATGTTTATTTAAATGTGATTATTTTAAGCCAGGCACTATGGTACACTCCTATAATCCCAGCTACTGGGGAAGGTGAGGCAGGAGGATCACAAATTTGAAGCCATCCTGGGCAACATAGTGAGACCTTGCCTCAACAATGACAACAACCACAATAAAAAAAAAAGATCTTCAAAGTCTAATTTATTTAGTATCTAAATATGGGTCATGTCATAGAACTAATGTTCCTAGGATATATGCCTAAAACTGCGAATGTTACAGTGTACTAGTCACATGAAAAACTTAGTTTTACAACAGAAAGTTTGGTGGGCGAGTTGCACATGCCTACTCAGGAGACTGAGGCAGGAGCATTGTAAGTTCAAGAGAAGCCTGAGCAACTTAGCTAGACCCTGTCTCAAAATACAAGTTTATAAGGAATGTAGCTCAGTCATAGACCACTTGACTAGCTTATGTGAGGCTCTGGGTTCAATCCCTGGAAGTGGGGAGAAAAAAATGTAGTGTTCATTATAAAAGTTTTATTAAGAGTTTTTTGAAGGGTTGAGGTTATAGCTCAGTATCACAACACCTGCTTGGCAATCTCAAGGTCCTGAGTTTGATTCCCGGTACCAAAAAAAGGGAACTACTTTAACATTTGGGGGGTTTTACTTCACTTTTTCTTTGTAAAATTTCTCTTAATATCCTGCAGTACAATTTTTGTTAACATTTTCTACCTTGGTAATGATTCTTTTTAATAGGAAGGTGGTTTAAAGTTGACATTTCAGAAGCAAGGGCTTTCCCAGAAAAGACCGTTTGATAGTGATGATGGTGCCCTGGGACAGCAGCAGTACCTCACTCGACTTCGAGAGCTTCAGAGTGCATCAGAGACAAGCCTTGCCAATTTTCCAAAATCTATGCCAATGTCAGGTAATTATGTAAATAATGTTTGTCTTATGAACATTCCCTACCACTTCCAAATTCTTTTATGTAGACCCGTATAAAAAATTTTCATTTTTCCTTTAATGTTGCAGCTTTTCAAGCCTATGAAGTAATCAGTATAACTTTAAATCTTAATAAACATTTGTTTTATTTACGGCATTTTAAATCATAGAAGACAGCTTAATTTGGAGGACTTGAATATTTGGGTAAAGACATCTTTTAGTCAAGGAGCTTTATGCAGATAAAACCCCAAAGAGCATTTCAATATAAAGTATATTAATTAATTTTAAGACAAATATCTGAATCATAAGTTAATGGTGATGGGTAAAAGTGAAATGAGAATTTGTAGAAAGTTTTTAGACACATTATTTAGCACAATCCACTATACAATGCAGGAATTATTTAAGACTAATCCCAGGGAATTAACCTCTATTTCTATGATATTCTTATAAGAAAAAAATTTTCAGCTATTTTAAACAGCTCTTTTAATTGTTGGCCAACTATAACTGTCCTTATTAGGAAATGAAGGAAAATCCTTATTTGGAAGTAAATTTTGCCTGCTGTTGGTTCTTCTCATTGATTAAAGTTCTGCCTTTAAAAGCAATGCAGAATTAATCTTGTCACTTACCTGCTGATTTTGTCATTTGTCTGAATAACTCATACTTTTTGTTTAAAGTCATACTTTTAAGAAGTATTATCTCTTCCGTTAGAACTTTCTGTATTTCATTTTTTGGGCAGGGAAGACTTTCTATATTTCTACTCACCTTTTGGCAATTTGAATCAAGTATCTACTGCATAGGTGATTATTAAGTGTGTGTTATGTGCTCTGTAGGCACTCAGGAATACTTTAGATATTGTTTTTATCCTGGCTTGATTGTTCTTCTTTGTCTACCCCTTTTAAATTGTCAAAAATTGATCATTAAGTGTTCAAGATCAACTAATTGTCACTGTCGAATACTACATACTAATCCTCACAAATACTAGTTTTCAACTAAAGCAGAAGAATGAGTTATACCCTCCTTAATATCTTCTTATGCATAAGGCTGAGGACTCTATTATAACAAGTCTTGTTGCTGTGCAATACTTGGAAACATTTCTTTTTTTTTTTTTTTTTTTTTTGGTACCGGGGATCAAACTCACGACCTCGCGCTTGCCAGGCAGGCACTTAAGCCACTGAGCTAAATCCCCGGCCCTTGGAAATATTTCAAAATTTTCAGTACCCATGTGTATAGTATGCGGAATTCCTGTAATTGGGAAAATAAGGCTTTATTATATGTTACCTTGAATTGATCATTGTTTTCCATTGCTGCTGTTACTACTTTTTAACTATAAATTCAGCTTCATCAGCATCACTTTGGTCTCTGTTGGATTAAATAGTATCATTTGCCATTTTCAACACTTTCAGATATAAACAAATGGGAATTCATATATGAAGCAGACATGCTTCTATTTCTGAAGTATATATCCCCCAAACTGAGCTTTACAATGACAGGTTTCTTATTAAGGAGCTCCTTTTTCCGTACGACAATATGAACAGTGGCAGAAGATAAGTTGTGTGCTCTTTTGTCCACCTAGGTGGGATTTAATGTTATCTCTGCTCTTACCCTGGTAATGCCGGTATAACATGAGATTGATGCATCAATAATCTGGACATTTTATTACTATTGCAGTTGAAGTTTGTACAGCTCTGCCTATATAAATCTTTGATAAATAATACTGTTATTATACTTTTAGTTATTGTAACACCAGTTATGCAGCTTTACAAAATTTTTAAGTTCTAAAAATAATATTATATAGATTTATTAGCCAAGTATATCTCATCCATCTTAATAATATAAATGTGAAATCCAGATCTGTTTTCGCTGTATAACTTTTGAAAATCTATTAATATTTTTTAGCTTTTTCTTGTTTGTGAAAATGAAAGGGGAGGAGAGAGGTAACATTGTTGGTTGGATTAAATAAAAACAACATACGTACAGTAGCAAGTAAAGAATTTCGGATACAATTACATGCTATACAGATATTAAGATGAGGTACTTCAGAATACCCAGAGCCTTGTGGTGCACACCTATAATCTCAGCACTCTGAAAGGTTCAGGCAGGAGGATCCAAATTCAAACTAGGCCTGGGCAAACTTAGTTGCTTAGTGAGACTGTCTTCAAAAAGACGGTTGGGGATGTAGTTCAGTGTGAATGTCCTGGGTTCATTCCCTGGTAGATGGGGAGCGAGGGAGTCATTTCTAAAATTGGAGTCACTTAAATGATATTCTTTATTTTCCCCAGGATATACCTTTTTTTTTTTCTTCAGTGATGAACACTTGAAATTTATCTGAAAGCTTTGAATAAAGACAGCAGGTGTAATGTACTTTAATTAATGAAGACAAGTAAAATAGAAGAGGATAAAACTAAGGAAGATTAGGGGGCCGAGGATTTAGCTCAGCCGCATAAGCGCCTGCCTGGCAAGTGCAAGGGTTTGATCCAAAAAAAAAAACAAAAACCTAAGGAGGATTAGATAATGGTCTTTCTGGAAAATAGGATTGTGAGAAAGGCAAAAAAGGCTAAACCAAAGATTTAATGCCAGGAAAATTACATTGTTTTGGAGAAGAGTGATCCAGCTAGTGGTATAAAGTCTTACTAGAGAGATAGGTATGTGTGCAAGATTATAGCCAACTTATGTATTGTGAGCACAAGTTATGGGAAGCATGAAAAATTGATATAGGATGGGCATTGAAGTTTAGCAGTCATGTTTCAGCTGATTTAAGGCAGTTAATTTATATATGAAGCCATAAGAAGTTCTTATAAAATAGAATAATACTTTTAAAAGAAGTACTTTAGTAAATTTAGTTATAACCGGTAAAATGTACTATAATAAAAGTACTTTCAAAATCCTATTTGCAACAATATATTAATCTGACTATACTGAATTTCATTATGTGCATACGGTGAAATCTTTTTGTATCCCTTTCTAGTACTTTCATGTGTATAGTAATGATTTTAATCATTTCAGTTAGTTATACATAACCATATTAAGTAAGGTGCCTATCTTAGTCACTGTCTTATGACTGGGACAACGTAACTAACACCTGCAAATTAAAGGAGCAGAAGTTTATTTTGGCTCATGTTCTAGAAGTTTCAGTCCTTGCATGGTCAGCAGCATGGCACTTGAGATAGGGAGGGGAGAGGCTCAGAAGGCAGATAGGTCACACCTGCAGTGGCCCACCTCATCTAACCTGACCGTACCTTCTAACAACAAGTGAGCTGTGGCGCCTACATAATGCAGTCACCTTCCAAAAGCCTTGCCTATGAGCACATGAGGTTCTTGGGGGACATCTGGATATAAACCATAACACTTCCTTTTAAAAAGTGAGCTGAGAGGAAGGTGAGAGCCTTCTGTATGATTACACAACCAGTCAAAGGGCCATATTTGTCTGTTAATAAAAAATCATTAAGATTATGTAGTGCTCTTTGAGAACAGGAAGTATGTCTCATCTTTAAAGCATCATGCTGTGTATTACATAGCTACTTAATAAGTATTTATTGGAAAAAAATAAATGCATGGAACTGCATTTATTCAGGTATACTTTCATGTATACTTTGCACAAACATAACTGTTGAGTACTTACTAAGATAAAGGTTACTGAATTTGGCCACTAAAACATTACTGAAGATCTCAAAATTCTGAAAGTAGGTTGGCGCAGGAATATATAGTGGAAAGGAAATCAAGAAATGAGTTGGTCTTTTTAAAAAGAGCACAGTAGAGACCAGTTCTTTCAAAAGTTTGAAGTTTATAAAAAGGTCAAGAAGAATATTGTTTGTTTCCTTGAGTTAAACTATAATTTTAAGTTGTGAGAAGAATCTAAAATAGAAAAACGTGTTTTGACACAAGAAAATAGAGTTAAGTGATTTTCTTTTAAATAAACTTAGCTGGGTGTGGTGCTGCATACCTGTAATCCCAGCCCTTGGCAGAAAGATCCTTGTGAGTTTGAAGCTAGCCTGTGCTTAGTGAGTTCAAGACTAACCTGGACTACATAGCACAAAGCCTTGTCTCAAGAAAAGCCAAAATAAATAAGCTAACTATCTTTTAGAAACCATAGGATATAATGGATTCAGAGAATGAGGAAAGGCTCATCTTGGACAGGAAAAAGAAATGTTTTCGCCTCCAAAACAGCAAAAAAGAAAAGTGTAAGAATATGGGGTGAAAGAATTGAGAAAAGACAAGTCAAAGCTTGAAAGAAGCCAGAAAGGGTTTCTGTGGTTCTAGCACTAAGAGACTGAAGCAGGAGGACCACAGGTTTGGGCTAGCCTTTACTACACAGTGAGAACTCTCAAAAAAATTAAAAGTTTTAATTTTAAAAAAAGTTGCAAGGTGTTGTCGCACACATCTGTAACCCTACCACTCAGGAGACTGAGGCAGAGGGATTGCCATAAATTCAAGGCCAGCCTGAGCCACATAGTAAGTTAAAGACCATCTTGAACTACATAGCAAGATCTTATCTCCAAAAATAAGTCACAAGAGGCGTAGTTTATCATATTGCAGATTTTTAAGAAGTGGCAATGATGTTTTTAATCCAAGAATTACTTGATTTAGGATATGTAAAATAAGAACTAATATTGTCTCGTATATTTTAAAAAATGATTGCTTTGAATTTGTTTAGGAACTAAAATATTACCACTGTTGTGTTTTTTTAATTTGATTAGGTACTTCCATTCAGCCAACCCCTGGTGCCAATGGAGTCATATTAGACAACCAGCCCATAGTCAAAAAAAGACGGGGACGGAGAAAGAACGTGGAAGGTGTAGACATCCTCTTTTTTAATAGAAATAAGCCACCTAATCATGTAAGCAAAATTTATTGGTCTTTGAATCTAAACTTCAATGCTACTAAATAGACTTCTCCAAAGTAGTAACTATGTTACTTTGTGTTTTTAAGACTAACAACAATAACAAAATTAGAGGTGTGCTGTTCCATGCTCTTATATCTCAGCAGAATCTAATAATTTTTTTTTTTTTATTTTAAAACAAAACAAGGAGCTGGGTATTTAGCTTAGTGGTATAAGCACCTGCCTGGCAAGCACAAGGTCATGAGTTTGATCCCCAGTACCAAAAAAAAAGACTAAAAATAATGGTACAGAATTTCAAATCAACATAATAGAGATTAATGATGGTTAGTATATTGCATATTGTTATCTTCAAAGTAGTTGTTCAGATTACAAGATATAGGCATGAAAAAAATGATCAAACAATGAAAGCATAAACTGTTCTTTTGATGAACTAACAGGGATTAATATTATGGATGTGTGTGTGTGTGTGTGTGTGTGTGTAGAATGGGATATGTGTGTATATAATTTTTTCCCCTTCTTTCTTTTCTCCTTTTCCCCTTCCCAGTTGTTCTTTCCTTTTGAGCAGTTTCTTCCCCTTTCACTTTCACAGTATCTATTGTACATTTTGGGTCTTATTTACTCTTTCAGTTTTTTAAAATGAGACAATATGATGCCTACATATGCAAATCTGATTTCTTTCACTTATGAGTATGGTCTCAAGTTGCATCCATTTACCTATAAAAGCCTCAAGTTTGTTCTTCTTGCTTTTTGTTTTTTGTGGGGTTTTTTGTTTGTTTGGTTGGTTGGTTGGTTTTTGTGACTGGGGATCGAACTCACAACATTGTGCTTGCCAAGCCAGCACTTAGGGTGCTGAGCTAAATCCCTGGCCCAAGTTTATTCTTCTTTAGAGCTGAGTAGTAGTCTCCATTGTATGAAAATACCAATAGATGACCCAAGAATTTTAACTTTAAAATATTTAGCAAAATTGTATACAGCTCCTTTTTTTTTTCTTTCAACAAAGGAACTAAACCAAAACTAGAATAATAAATCATGGAAATAAAATTTTCTTTTGGTGTTCTTCTACAGGTTACATTAGGCTTGACCACCTCACAGATGTCTACAGGAATAAGTCCAGCACTATCCTATTCTCAACCTCAAGGAATTCCTGATACAGAAAGTCCAGTTCCAGTTATTAATCTTAAAGATGGGACAAGACTTGCAGGAGATGACGCACCGAAGAGAAAGGATTTGGAGAAATGGCTTAAGGAACACCCGGGTTATGTGGAAGATTTAGGAGCTTTTATTCCTGTAGGTTATACCTTAAAAATTTGGTATATTTTGTTTCTGTGATTCATCAAACCCATAAATAATGAAGCATAAGTTCTCATGGTGCTTCAAGAGTTAGAAAAACTAGCAGAAAAACATAATTACCATCCTTCCCATGATACAGCATCACTTTCCACTTCCCATTCTGCATTCAACATGTATTTAATAATAAAATTTACTTTAAGAGAAATGGGATAGTACATAAATATAACCCTACCACTTGGGAGGCTGAAGCAGGAAAAGCACAGTCCTGCCTGTGTAAAAAAATTCTGTCTCAACAAAACAAAAAACTCATCCCTAATACTGAATACTGTGTTAGAGCCAGTGAAATTTGTTTTTGCATTTTTTTTTTAATTTTAAAGGGAGTAAAATTTAACACAACAAAACAGGACATAAGAAAGCATAAATCTCAAAGCTAGACAACCAGAGATCTTCACTTTCTATCATACTGTCTCTTGTTTTCTTCCAAATGGTTGTCCATATCTTTGTATACGGAAAGTTCATACAAAACAACATAGCCAATCTTTCACAAGGTGTCCAATTCACTGGCTCCCACTTGCTGGGGCAGGGGGCAGGACAACATGAGATGTTTGATTCTCAGCCCTCATGCCTGCAGGCTCACAGCCACTCACCAGAGAGGAGGAGTTCCTTGTTCTCCCAGCACCCCAGGTCACCGCATAGTGCAGGTCCCAAGACGCCAGGGTCTTAGAGCCAGTGAAGCTTTTTTGTGAAGCCCTAAAGGTTCTAACATTTCTGTCAGGGTGTTTATTTTAATATAATAATGATTACCCTAATAACACTACTGAAAATTAACTGTATTCCTGCTTCTATACTTAACACTGACATCTGTTATTTATAAATCACTCCCAAAAATTTTACTAGGATGATACTGTTACATGTATTTTGCAGATAATGAATTTGAATGAAATTTTTGATAGTCTAAGGCCATACAGCAAAGAGATTTAAATCTAAAGCCCAAAGTACTGCTCTGTATAGTCCAGTTTCATGTGAATCAGAAATGAAAATGAGGTATGATGTGGTGGTACACACCTGTAATCCCAGCTGCTTGGGAATGTTAGCCAAGTTTAAGGCCAGCTGGAGCAATTTAGCCAGAACCAGTTTCAGAATAAGACAAAAAGGGATGGTAGTGTAGTTCAGTGTTAGAGAACTTGCCTAGAATACACAAAACCCTTGTTTCTATCCTCAGAACTCCAAAATAAATAGATGTAAATTTAACATGACAATTTAACCTGTTATCTCCTCCCCACTTCCTCCAGGATTGGGAATGAGAACCCAAGGCCCTTTGCACTGCATTTCCAGCCATTTGTTTATTTGTTAATTGGTTAGCTATAGGACTCACTAAGTCCCCTGGGCTAGACTCAAAACTGCTATCCTGCCTCAGCTTCTGAGAGTGCTTAGATCATAGGTATGTGCAACCTTGTCTGGCCTAATTTGCATTTTTCTTATTGTATGAAATATTATTGCAGGTCTGTGACCTTTTCATTCATAGAAATCTATTATTTTCTAGTACTTTACCGTCAGACACTAATATATCAAACTATGTGTCAGTGTTCCTGAATATTTCTATGTATTTTAGAAGAAATAAAGGCATACCATATAATGAAGTTAGCAGGCCAGATCTACCTGCCTCCATTATCACAGTCAAAAGAATAACACAAGTGAAGCTGTTCACTACCCCAGGGCCTTCTTAAGGACCATGTCCTGTTCACCTGGGTATCCTTAGGACCAAGCCTTTTAGTCTTTATATGCAGAAGACTACCTACCTTCTTGCAAATATTTATCAAATCTAATTGAAAAGATAGTCTTAAAAATTAAAAGGTGGTATATAAAAGTAAAATGGTGGTTATTTTGTTAGCAGAAAAAATTGTCTTATATTTTGTGTGTTTTTCGTGAAATAAAACCATGCAAGCTCCAGTGTCTAGAATGATCTTTGTTATCAGATAGATTGGTAGGTAGGTAAGTAGGTAGGTAGGTAGGTAGGTAGGTAGGTAGGTAGGTAAGTAGGTGGACAGACAGGCAGGCAGATGAACAGACATCTCTCTGCTGTTATCACATGAGATAATCTGCAGAGACTTTACAGCAGAGACCTTATATCTGGCCTTTTGGATACCTGCTCTTCGTGTTCCTAGCTACTCAGGATGTTACAAATTCTGATGCACTTATTTATTTAATTCTTTTTTAATTTCATGTCAAATAATGCTCTTATAATTATGAGGGGATGATTTTTTTCTAAAACACAGAATCATTTTAAACCTATAATTTCATAATATGTTAAAAATAACTCATTTATTTTGTCAGCAATTTTTATAGAGTGACTTACTATGTGATACTTAAAATTTTAGTTACTGAACATATAGTAATGATCAGTATAAAATTCTTGCCCTCATACTACTTACATTGTAGTCTCTAGATTCTTATACCTTTCTCTTAACCACTCACTACAAGTTATTATTAAACGTAATCAATTTTTTATTCCATTTATTATTTTCATGCAAATAAACCCTCTATCATGCTGTTTTATTTCACTGTTAAGATTTTAAACATTTTTAAGGATATAGTGCTTGTTCCACTGAAAATTATAAGATATATCTGCTTTTCTAAGGATACTTTACTGATTTCTTGGTTCTCACAATTATGGTATTTTCTATAATTATAACATCATATGGAATATACTGTAATAGAGGTATGTATAAAGGGTCTTGAATACAGATATAAGAGCAATTAATTGGTTAGGCAAAGTATCTGAGGAGGGCTGGTGATACAATGTCATAAACAAGTGCAAGGTTCTGAGTTCGATCCCTGGTACCAAAAAAAAAAGTATCTGAGGAAAGAGGAATCTAGAAAATAGAGCTGCTATTTGGTGGGCAAAAAAACAAATAAGGAGTGTTAAAAGAGAATGCAATTGTAAGACATCAGATAGTGACTCTCTGATCTTCTAGAGTATGTTGGAGAGTGAGAGGGTATACAAAATACATAGAAAGGTAAGTAGAATAGGTCCAGGCCTTGAGGACTGGTATGCAAGACTAAAGAGTTTGAGTTAGTTTCTTTGAATGTTGTCACTGTTCAGAAACAGCTAACCACTAAAGTCTGCTTTATTAACAATTAGAGAGATAAATTGCATAGTTCGATGGAGTATTAATTTTTATGACCTGATGGGAGATTTTTAAATTCTATTTATTTACTCAGCATGTGTTTATTTATTGTTCTGGTGATTGAATCCAGGGCCATGTACGTGCCAGGTAAGTGTCTGGCTGAACCCTCAATCCTGGATACTAGTTCTGTGTCTTCTTGGTAACTACATGATCTTGAGGAGGATAACTTCTGTAAGCCTTGATTTCCTCATTTGTAAAGTAAAAATACTGCCTTTTAGTGTTGCATTATGAGAGATGAGAAAAATTAGGGAGATGAAAAATAAATTTATTATTAGCACAGATTATAAATCATTATAGCACAAAGAAAGATTGTTAAGTTTCTACTGATAAATACCAGCAGAGAAGAAACTTACCAGGAGAAACTAAGCATATAAAACAGTAAAGAACTACAACTTAAAGGAAACCGCTCCAACACCATTGGTAACCCTTCAAGTATGACTGCAGGCATACCATGGTCTTTGGAGCTATTAAAGGAAAGAACTAGCGTAGTCCTGCTTGTTTCAGGAGCTGAAGGAAGGACCCACTTTCATATATGTAGAACCCCAGCAGTGATCACCATGGTGGCTTTGAATAGATCTTTAAATGTATAGCTAAAGGATAAATGCTTCCAGATTATATAGAGTCAGACTGCTTATATCAGCTCATCTGTAATATTTTTAATAATTCATCAGAGGGAAAAATCTTAAAGGTGTTTCTTTGTCTATGCATTTTAGAGAATGCAGCTTCACGAGGGAAGGCCCAAACAAAAAAGGCATCGTTGCAGAAACCCCAATAAGCTTGATATTAATAGTCTCACTGGAGAAGAACGTGTTCAGCTGATTAACAGGAGAAATGCCAGAAAGGTATTTATATATTTGTTACTCTTTCTACATTGATACAATATTTAAGATACAATACTATTCTCATTATGCATTATTTTCTACGATACTATTCTCATTATGCATTATTTTCTACAGCCTGGAAATGAGTTGAGCCTAGATTTGTGGAGAAAGACATGAATAATAACATCATGTAATCTAATTTCAAATCCTTCATCATTGGTTGGCTGTGCTGTTTAATCAAGTAAGCAAGTCACTCAGCATAGCTTTGCCTAAGCAGTGCCATTGCATATTGTATACTATGCAAGGCCACTACATTTAAGGCAGTGATTCTCTTGAGGGGGCAGTTTAGCCCTGCCCCTTGCAACATTTGGTTATGATTTTTGATAGCCCAATTCAGCAAGGTGGGGCAGGTAGTACTTGTTTCTAGTGGGTAGAGGCCAGTTACATAGATGTGGTTTTAAACTTCCTATACTGCTTAAGACAGCCCCACAATACCAAATGTAAAAGGTCTATCATAGAATGATTGAACAACTCTGATACAAGAGGACACCATTTACATCATATATATCAAAAATGTATATATTTTATCATTGTGATTTTTTTATCAGACCACCTTAAAGTATCTTATTCTATCACAATCATATTTTGTAGTTTTCTGATACCTGGAAATAAACCAAGGTGTCTTACAGACTAATGAACTCCCATGCTGATCCCATTTTACTGCTGATTGGGGAATAATAAGTTGAGTCTTTTCGAAAGCCTATTTCTGAACCAAATATGGGTCAACATTGTTTTATCAAACTGTATTCTTAAATTAGTATATATCAGGCTGGATGTGATGACTCACTGCTATAATCCCACCACTCAGGAGACTAAGGCAGAATTGCAAGTTCAAGGCCTACCTGGACTATATAGAGAGAACAGGGAGAAAAAAAATTACGTGTATTATACTTCATAAAGAAAATAATAGAAGACTTGTGACACCTTTTTGTAAGTGTAGTTTGACACATGATTTTTCATTCTGATGAGCAAGCAACAAAATAAGGAAGAAAGAAAATTTGGTCTCGGGAAAGAACAGCAGATTGTCACAAACTCAGTTGCTTTACATTGATCATGTTAATTCCCTGGTTCTGTTTTGTTCTCTGTTAAAAGCCCTCACTGCAGAATAAAAATGTGTAAAACTGTCTTAATTTTTTATAAGAAATACTGAAATTAGAATAAAACTTTTAATAATATGTGCTTTAATATTGTCATATATATATATATACACACATACACAAATTAACACTTATTTCCTTTCAGTTTTGGGGATAAAGTTTGTTCAGCTTCTGTTATGTACTTTAGAGTGAAAGCATAAATGACTTAGAGAAAGAGTAAGATAACAAGCTGTCTTTGCCAGTTTTAGATTTTACTTGTTAACTTTAATATTAAACATTGTAAATCTTATTTTTCATAGTAACCTCAAGAGGATCCTGATCATTTTGCTTGATTTATAAGAGTTTATTTATTTAATTTTGCTTGGGTTGTTTGTTTTTGTTTAATGGTGTTTTGAGACAGCGTCTCACTATGTAGTTGAGGTGGGCCTTGAACTCAGTGTGTAACCCAGGCTGGGATCAGATTTGCAGTGATCTCTGGCTTCTACCTCTTGAGTGCTAGAGTTACAGAAATGCTCCACTACACCCAGCTTTCATTAAGTATTTAATAAAAAAGAAAATGCAATAGGAATTCCAGAGACTAAATAAAGTAAGAAATGACAGGTGATTCTGCTTCTAGGAATAAATAATACAACTGACAATATTAAATCCTGTGTAGACCCTATTAAAATGTAGTATATATTCATGGGCAGTTATTATAGTTAGTGGTCAAGCCATGCAGAACAAATTCATTTACAACTTGTTATTTATATCACTTTTATCATATGAATGCTATGTGTAATTTCATACTTTTTGTAAGAGTTTTTATTTCATTTGTTTGGTTGTTACTTTGGAGATAGGATCTTACTATGTAGTCCAGACTGGCCTCACACTCTCAGTCCTCCTGTTTTAGCCTTCCAGGTGCTGGGATTACAGGCATATACAGTCATGCCTGGCCTTTTAGTCTTTAATAAGTAAAAGTATTTCCGGGGATATAGCTCACTGGCGCAGTGCTTTCCTGGCAAGCACAAGGTCTTGAGTTCAATTCCCGCTAAATAAATAGATGAATAAGCTTTTTTCTTGTTTGTTTGTTTTTATCAGTACCGGAAATCAAACTCAC
Source organism: Dolichotis patagonum (assembly GCA_004027295.1). Taxonomy (NCBI): domain Eukaryota; kingdom Metazoa; phylum Chordata; class Mammalia; order Rodentia; family Caviidae; genus Dolichotis; species Dolichotis patagonum. The sequence continues at coordinate 249,177 of PVJX010000437.1, forward strand.
AATCCCACACTTGCAAGGCAGGTGCTTTAGCTCTGAGCCAAATCCCCAGCCCTAATAAATAAGTTTTTGAGACATGTTTGAATTCTAATACTAAGATTACTAGCTAATTTTAGGCAAATTATATAACTTTTCTGAAACTGAGTTTTTTTCATGATGCTATCTCACAAGGATATTATGAAAACTAAAAACATGTATTTAAAGTCTTTAACTCAGTAGTTAGCATATAATAACAATATTACATGCCAAACTTTATTCTATGGCACTTAAGTTGTCTCATTTTGACTCTGTATAGCACAGAATTATAAAATAGTCCCATATTTAATGCTGTTACATACCTGTCTATTTTTCATTTACAGGTTGGAGGTGCATTTGCTCCACCTTTGAAAGATTTATGTAGATTCCTAAAAGAAAATTCGGAATATGGAGTAGCTCCTGAATGGGGAGATGTTGTTAAGCAATCTGTGAGTATTTAGTAAATATTAACTCGTATTTTAAAAATTAGATGTCCTTTAATTATATCTTGAGCTTTTAATTGAGAGTTAAAATACTGCATGAATATTTAGTGATAATTTTTTAATTCACAGTTTTTATTTTTCAGGACATACAGCAAATTTCCCAGATGCTTGTAGAGAATGCAAAACCGCTATATAATGATTTGTTTTTACTTTAAATGCTGTTCGAACACTTTCACAAAGAATCAAATATGTAGAAAAAATACAAGAATATTCATGATCTTATAAAAAAATTGCGAATAAACCAATGGTCCATCCACATGTTAGACAGTTAACAGTTTTAAAAATTGTATCTTAGAAGAACATTTAAAGATAAAAGAGAAAACCTTCACATTATGTTTAATGTTAATAGTTAAGGTCTTGAAATAGTAAATCCTAATCATATTGTAAAGGTTGAATAAGTAAGTGCTATTATTTCTACAAATATCCAAATGAAAAAATCAGACTATAAAACTAAATTCAGTGTGATTCTGGTTTTTTTTTTTTTTAATTTACTTTAGAAAAGAAAGTGAGAAAATTGTAGAATATTGATACGTATAAAAGGTAAAAATAGAAAACAAATTCTAAAATGTTAGCATTGGCTATCTGAGAGTACAGAATATGTCATTGTCTTTGTAGTTATTGTCGTGACTTCTGCAGTTAATCTAAATGTAATTGTAAAGAGAAAAAATAAGCTTATCAATTCAAAAGAAAATACAAGCTAGTCCATTAGACTCTTTCTTTAAACCACTGTGTGGAGCTGCACTATCACAGGTTTTAGCCATTAGGTATATGTGGCTATTCAGTAATTGAAATTCGGCTGGTTTCTGTTGAAATATGTTAAGTACAAAATGCATACTGTTTTTGGGTCTTGAAGACGTAGTTCAGGGAAAAGAACAATTTAAAAGAATGTAAACTAATCATGTAGACTATATTGAAGTGATAGTGTTTTGGCTGTTTTGTAGTAAATATCATTACGAAAATTTCACAGATCATATTTTGACCTTTTAATATGGTTACTAGAAAATTTATAATTATGTATATGTTGTGTATTATATTTCTACTAGACAGTGTTGAGCCAGAGGTTCTAACCTAAAACTAGTCAGATTTTTCTACCCCAGAAAATCATGATAGAGTGACATGAAAGCAAAATAGACTGTCCATTGCACTGCACTTGATGGTCTTTACTGGGTTTCCAGTCTGTAGATGCTACTGCTATTCTGAGGCAATCCATCTTTTCTTCTTTTTTTAATATTTTTTTACCTTAATTTCATCTCCTCCTTTATTCCCAAAGTGACAGTCAAAAGACTAGTTAGTATGAAGTACATCTTTTTAAAAATGTTTTTATTACTACATGTTTGTAGTATATGATGTCTACATTTATCTTAGGGAGTAAATGCAGGTACTGAGTGAAAATATATATATATATATTTTTTTTTTTTTTAAATCCTTCTCACCACTATCCTCCCTCCATTTCTAGATCCTCCTGAAGCATCACATTGTAACCTTTATCTTTTTCTTCATCCGTCCTTTCTTTACTGTTCTTCCAGGTTTTAAGGGGGCCATTTGTTTGGTCTTCTAAAACAAGTAGCAATCTAAAACATACAAGCATTATGACAGTACCTGTGACAAAATTTCTCTGAACCCTAACTTACCTATTCTGTAAACACAGTTTGAAAACAGCTAACAAAGCCTCTTTCTGTTCTTTTCTCCTGTGGTACACTGATAAGTGGAAGAGCCATATTAAGCCACAATTTAGAATAGAATACAATTAGGTTATCTTTTTCATAACTGACTATACTGTGTTTCACATAAATATAGAATGCTTACAAATCCCTGTGTTTAATAGGCTATTTGTATGATAAGCTAATTGCTGTTGCCTTGTGTCTTATCAATAAAGACTATCTATTTTCTCCAGGGGTTTCTTCCAGAAAGTATGTATGAACGTATTCTCACTGGTCCAATTGTGAGAGAGGAAGTAAGCAGGCGAGGGAGACGCCCTAAGAGTGGAATTGCGAAGGCCACAGCAGCAGCAGCTGCTGCAACTGCCACCAGTGTTTCAGGCAATCCTTTATTAACCAACGGATTAGTTCCAGGTGTGGATCTCACAACTCTTCAGGCCTTACAACAAAACCTACAAAACTTGCAGTCACTGCAAGTAACTGCTGGGCTGATGGGAATGCCTGCCAGCCTTTCTTCTGGAAGAGAAGCGAAAAACATGGCTGCTATGTTCCCCATGCTGTTGTCAGGAATGACTGGATTACCAAATCTGTTGGGCATGGGAGGACTCCTAACAAAGCCTGCAGAATCTGGGGCAGAAGAAAAAAAGGGAAATGACTCCAAGGAGCTAGAAGGAAAAATAGAGAGGACAGAGGGCCAAAGTTCAGAGAATGGTACAGAAAACTCTGTTTCAAGTTCTCCTTCAACTTCCTCTACTGCTGCATTAAATACAGCTGCAGCTGCTAACCCATTAGCTCTTAACCCACTATTACTATCTAATATACTTTATCCAGGGATGCTTCTCACTCCAGGCCTTAATCTTCATATTCCAACTTTGTCCCAGTCCAATACTTTTGATGTACAGAAAGACAAAAACAGTGACTTAGGCTCTTCTAAGTCTGCAGAAGTAAAGGAAGAAGATTCCAGAGTTAGAGATCAGGAAGACAAAGGGGTCACTGAACCAAGTCCTCTCAATGAAAACAGCACAGATGAGGGTTCAGAGAAAGCTGATGCTTCATCTGGATCTGATAGTACATCATCGTCATCTGAGGATTCAGATTCTAGTAATGAAGACTGATTCTGAGACTCTGCGCTTAAATTATGAACTGATTTTGAATTTTTTCTTTAATTATTAATTGTAAATATCCCAGTGTTGAGTGCATCAATAACTTACTGACCGAACATTTCAGTTATTTGTTTAGAAGTGCAAACTGCTTTCAGAGACGTTTTGCATGTAATATTTCTTAAGATTCATAAGTTTCTGAACTCGTATGTACTATCAAATACATAAAGGTATAAAATTACAACAAAAGGCATTATAATTTTGTTGGGGATTAATTTTATGAAAATTATGCTCAATAAGAGTTGTATATTTAATATATTTGCAGTGAACACAGAATACTTTATGCATATTACTGAGTTAATTTGAATATAGTTTTACAGCCTCCTTGACACCTATAATTTACAGATCAAAACTCAGCAATAATTTGGGCAGCTAATGAATGTCATGAAAGCTGTAGAATCTACATCACCTTGATCCATTGCTTTAATTACATGAAAATGCTCTAGTGTTGTGATGCACTGCTGATGTTTCCAATTCAGGTACAAGTATGTTTTAAAGAAGAAATAAGTTTCCCAATCAGCCAATTTAACTGGCTACCTGTTACCTCAGCTGAGTTAGTTTAGGAAGTTTACATTCGTTTCTAATTCTATACTTATTTTCAGGGGTTTTTTAAACACATCCTATATATCATGTTAATCTGGCAAGGAATATGACTTGCTTTTTGCTGAGCTTAACTTGGAAATCAGTAAAACTAAGTCATAAAATTATCCTATGTCATGTGATTTTGACACCCTATCCACATAGTTAAATTTAACTTTTTGAAGTTTGGCCTCTTTTTAGAAATAATTATCAGTTTAGTAATGTCTGCTTCCAGGGTTCAGAAAAAGGCATACTCATGAAATGCCACTGAAAAGAACTGTCAACACAGCATACTTCATGTAAAAGAAATTGTTTGTTTGCTTTATTTGTGTAGATTTCTATTTGTGTTTTATGTCATGGAAATATTCCAAAATACCAGATAATAGCGATAAAGTAATATGCAAACTAAATTCATTTTGAGCTTCTAGGTATAAACAGACTACATGTTGCCCAGAATCAGTGTTGGGTAGTCACTTTATATTAAATATACTGAGCTGCCCATATTGAAAATGCACTTTGAATAATCTCAACAAGAAACCACAAAAACGAAGCCCAAGGCATCTGTTCAATTCCGTAGAACTCTTTACCATATAAAATTTGTCTCCTATTTGATTTGTGGTACAGTTTTCTCCTGCTAAAGCTGCTATTATTCTGACAAGGTAGAGGTCCAGGTTCACCTTCATACACACTGAAAATAATTGAAACTGAATTGGGCATAAAAAGTATTTCATTCTAATGAGAGATAAATGTTACTATTTTTCTGGTACCCAAATTAGTCAGTGATAAAATTTGCAAGGAGATAAATTTAGGGTGCAGATATTCCAATTCCTACAGAAAAAATAACTTTCAGTATGTTTTCATAGAATTGTTGTTTACTGTCAGGAAACAATTGTATTAGTTTTTCTAAGACCTTTACCAGTAAATTATGTTTCTGTATGTAAAATAACTAACTCCTTATTAGAGACAGTGTTATATGTATTTACAAAATTATATAAGTTCCATTGGGATTGTATTGAGTTTTGTATTTTCCCAAAATAGTACTTTGAATTGATAGTCCTTTATGCAATGTCTTAGCAATAGTCATTATAATACCCATCCAGGAGAAGTGGGTAGTAATTCTTCATCATGAAAATGATATATTACCTATTTAGTATCTTCCCTTTGCAGTATTGCACTTTTGTTTCACTAGAGTACACCGATGAGATAGCCAAAGTTTTTCACAGTTAGTTTGCTGATGGAGTATTTCAACACCATCCATATTTCCCTTCCTTCCTCTAGTTCTACCCACATGATCTTTACTCCTTTCTTTCCCCAATTAAAAAACAGGAAAAAAAATCCCTAAATCTTGTCACTAAAATCTAATTTATATCAAATCTATGAAATAAAGTATTTTCCTAATTATGGTCAAATGAATTTGGTTAACATCCTAGTGATTCTCTTTCTATGTAATAAGGCAATTACAGTTTTCAGAGCATTAAAGCTAATGTTAACTTTATTCTCTTGGGTTTCAAGACATTTCTATAAGTATTGACTGGGGAAAAGTCTAGCTATCAGCTAAGAAAAAAACATGCACATATGGTTGTGTAAAGTTAAGGATTATGAAGAAAAAAGTATCAGTAGAATTACAAAATACTAAAGTTGCAGTTGAAAGGATATCCAAGTATGTGTTGGTAGTTACTAAAAGAATTATAGCTGTTATTGCCTTGTATTTATAGCCCTTGTTTCAGGTTTCATGATTCAAGTCTTAGTCCAATTTTTCTTTTGGACATTTGCAATATTTACCAGTTGTGTTTTGTGTAGTCTGAATTTGCTTTCTGTAGTTGAGCAAACGTCTTAAAAAGTCATTTGTAATTTATTAAATTACTTTCTATGATGTTCTATAGAGCAAATGGAAGTTTAATTATTTTTTATTAAACATATTCTTTGATTACCCATGATGTCAGCCTCTATACATGACAATACTTTTTAAATTGAATTTTCCCTGCGTATTATCTTACTCCAGTTATAAAAGAAACCAGTCATAAATCTCTAAATGGAAAATATACTTTAGAAGAATTAATAATTCTTGAGAGAAATTTGCAATACAGTAAGTCCCAGACTTACCAACAAGTTCCATTCTGGGAGAACAATATAAAGTGTAAAAAACCAACACAAACAGAACTACTATACATAAAATATGTATACCTTTAATCACAGCACACAGCAGCACAACTGTTTCACAATTTGTTGACATCTATCAATGCTAGTAATGTAACATATCTGTGCAAGTTACGAAATTGAATATTCCTAAGTTGGGGGCCAGTGTAATTACATCCATAGCAACATCTTAAATGTTGTCTATTTTTCATTTTCACTTACTGCAATTTCACTGTCAGCCCAGTAATACTGATAGGCAAGAAAAAGCTGCTTTATGGAACCCTAATTATTAAATACCAATTTACCTACTCCACCTCATGCCGAATATTGCTTATTTTTCAGATTTCTTCTTCCTGGACCTGTAACAATTCCAAAATGACTCAGAGATGTACCTAATCTCATAAAGGAGTTCATTTTGAAAACCAATAATTAGTCTTCCTTTGATCTCTAATCTTTTCTAACTCAGTGCCATTATTGAGAGTGTTTTTTGTAAAACATTTTTTAAAAACAGTTGTTACAAAAATAAGACGTTAGAATCTTGTCATCCACTCATTTGATTTGAACACGTAACTGCTTATAAGCCCTTTTTTTTTGTAGAATATAGCATATAAATGCAGGTCAGTTACTCCACCTGCTACTTGCTCAGAGGAACAATAATTAGTACTAGAAAACAAATTGGATATAGTGGAGTTTTTGAGAAAACTTGCATTATTTGTAAATAATCAGTTATTTTGTGAGCTTTACAAGACACAATTTTTTACTACACATAATACTCATTTTGTACAATAAACAGAACTTACTCTCAATGCAATCCCAGTACATAGCTGTTTATTTTAAAATGCAAAAAAGTCAACCACAAACCCATCCAGAGAAACACCCTTGGTATATATATCCAATCACTTGTATCCTGTTACATACTTGTAGTGTGTTCAACAATGTCCTTCAAACACTCATTTCAACCAGGAACCTCAGAATGTGACCTTATTTTGGAAATACGTCATTAGGAGACAAAGGATGCAAAATCCCAGGGGAGAAGCTCACGTTAGGAGACATCAGAGTAATATAGCTACTACAAGGTAAGGGACACAAAGGATTGGCAACCACCAATAGCAAGCTAAGAGCCAGCAATAGCTGCTCCTCATAGCCTCCACAAGGTGCCAGCCTTACACCTAGATTTTTTACTTCTGGTCTGAGCTGTTAGAGAATACATTTCTGTTCTTTAAAGACACCTAACTCATGGTTATTTGTTTTGGCAGCCCTAGCACATCAATCCATTTTCATACTAAATCAGAATTATCCATATATATGTAGTATACTGTTCTTCATCTTCTCACCTATGTCAAGAGTTTTGATTTTGGTTTTGGTTTTGTTTGTTTTTGGGTTTTTTTGGTACTGGGGATGGAACTCACAACCTAGTGCTTGCCAGACAGACACTTATGCCGCTGAGCCAAATCCCAGGCACTATGTCAAGAGTTTTGCAGTGTGCTTTTTAAATACTATGGGCTCATACAAATGTAATTGATGTATGTACTTGAAAGTGGATATTTGGGTTTCTACATGCATTTTTTTTTTGCATCCATCCTTATAATTTGCTTAATTCCTATAAATGAAAATACTTAGTAATCTTTACTTCCATGAGCAGCATGCTTTTTGAGCTTGGCATTTATCCCTAGTCCTTAATATGGTATTTTTAAAAATCTTTGCTAAATAGGCGAAATAATTCTGCTTTTTAAAAATTAACTTCTTTTTCTTTACACGATGACATTTTAGTTTCTTCTTTACATGATGACACTTTAGAGACATGCACATTAGAAAATCTGAAAAGGAAGAAGCACAAAATAAAACTCCTGTAATGCTGACTTTCAGAAATAATTGTCAATCCCTTAGATTCTTTTTGCATATTTCATGTTAGTAGAGTGGAGTCAAATTGTACATAGCATTTCATAACTTTTCACTTACTATATTATTATCTTTCACTAAAAAGGTTTAAGGACTTCCTAATATTTCATTATTTAGATATAACTTTAAATGGCTAGTTATTGGATAGTTTTTTTCAGTTATGGGCTATTTAAACAAAAAGTATATTTTTTTTTGGTACCGGGGGATCAAACTCAAAACCTCACTCTTGCCAGGCAAGCACTTACACCACTGAGCTAAATCCCCAGCCTCCACAAAATGTGTTCTTAATTAAATCTTTGTATATATTTGTGATTCTCCTATTAGAATAAATAAGTAAAGGCTATACTTTCAGGCGTCATTTCTATAGTGTGTTCCTAGAGAAGCCTCTCTGTCTGTGTAGAGTACCAGGAACCATGAGGAGGAGCCGTGGTTGCTTAAGTGCAACTGCCACTTGCCTTTGATGATCGCCCTTGCTGTCTCCTTGGAGGGAGCGAGAAGGGAGGAACACAGTCTGAGTGTCTTCTGTTGAAAAAAAAAAGTAAAAAATAGTTATGCTCAAATATTAAGACCAGTAACATGCTTTTTTTTTTTTTTTAACAAGAGCAGAGAGAGCATTTAAGTACATTCTTCCCTGTGGTGACCAACAAACACATCTTGTAATTTTTCTCCTATAGAGAAAAATAGACTCTTGGATCAAATTTCTTTGATTTTTAGTAATAGCCTTAGGTATCTTTTTTTCACATTTAGGATCTTTAATTTTCTAGCAGTCAGTTTACCCACCTTCACCCTTTAAATTATTGTGACAGTTGTCCACAATAAACTACTTAGAAGTTTGGTGAGGAATTTTGGCATGAAACCAGGTGTAGTGAGAGGCTAAGACAAGAGGATCACACCTTTGAGTCCAGCCTGGGTAAAATTAATGAGAATTATCTCAATTGGGCTGGGCATTTAGCTCAGCAGCATAAGCACCTGCCTGGTGATCGCGAGGTTATGAGTTCGATCCCCAGTACCAGGTGGAGAATTATCTCAAATTAAAAAGTCTGGGGATATAGCTCAGTGCAAAGTCCCTGGGTTCTATCTTCCATACATCCCTTCCCCCCAGAAAAAGAATGGAATGAAATCCCAAAAACATTGCGGTCTTTAAAAAAAAAAAAAAAAAAACTTGCCGTCCTGGGTAACAATGGCAAAACAGGAGGTATCACAATCTCAGATTAGAAGTTACACTATAAAGTTCCTGTGATTAAAATAGCACAGTACTGGCACAAAAACAGACTTGTGGATCAACGGAACAAAATAGAGGGATCAGGAACGACCCACATTCAGCTATTTGATCTTTGACAAAAGGGCCAGAACACACTCTGGAGAAAAAAGCCTCAAGCTTTCAACAAATGGTGCTGGGAAGATGGAATATCCACATACAAAGGAGTGAGTCTAGACTCATATATCTCACCACGCATTAAACTAAAGTCAAAACGGGTCAAGGATCTAAATGTTAAAATTATCTCCTGGAACATAAGTAAAAGTCTTGAAGGCAAAGACTCTCTGAACAGAACCCCAATGGCACAAAAAATAATCCTGAAAATCCTCAAATGGGATCGTGTCAAATTAAAAAGTTTCTGCATGGCAAAGGAAACAACAGACGAAACAGACAACCTACAGAATGCGAAAATGTTTTTCGTCAGAGGACTAACATCTGGAATATATAAAGAACTCAAAAAAATTAGACCTTAGACCTCCCACCCAGTCACAAAATGGGCAAATGAAATGAATAGACACGCCTTGGAAGCAGTGTAAGTGGCCAATAAATTCATGAAAAAATGCTCACCATTGCTTACCATTAGAGAAATTCAAATTAAAACAATATTAAGATATCATCTTATTCCAGAAAGAATGGCAATATTAAGAAGTAAAATAATAACAAATGCTGGCAAGGCTGTTGGGGAAAATGGACCTTTTATACTGTTGGTGTGAATATGAACTAGTACAACCACTATGGAAATCAGTGTACAGATTCCTCAAAAAACTAAAAATATAAATTTCATTGGCCTGCACTAGGTATGTTCCTGAAAGAGTTAGAGTTATCCTATTACACAGGGATACATGCTTACCCATTTTGTAGCAGCATACTTTTTAACACCTAAACCTTGGAAACAGCCTAAGGACAGTGTGGTTAAGGTCCTCTTCCAGGCATGGCAAGTGACCGGCTCTAGTAAAAACTGATGCAACAACATTATTTTAAGGGTTTTCAAAGGATAGAAACTGAGGTTGGGGTGATCTGAAGGGGCTCATTGCAGAGAATTCACTGACTGGTTAGAAGACAGAAATGGGCTTCAGCAGGCAGTGGACAGAGGCCCGGCTGGTATCTTCTCCTAGGGCCATTTGTATTCTTCTGCTATGAATTAACTGTCCTAGCTTTGTATTGTCTGTTGTATGTGGTAAATACTTTTCCCAGTTTCCCTGTTTTTTTGTGTGGTTTGGCTCTTGGTAGTGGTGGTGGTGGTGGTGGCCGTGGGGATGGAATCCATGCATGCCTACCTCTGAGCTACATCCCAGCCTCTGTTTTTCCACATGCACCATTGTTTGGATTCTTGTGGTGGTAGTGGTAGTGTCACAGACAGATAAGTTAGATAGAAATTAACAGGCAGTCAGAGAGGGTCTGGTCCCTCAAAGGAGTCAGTGCAGGAGATATGATACTTTAAAACTGTGGCCGGAGATGAACTGGAAGACAGCCAAGTCTGCAGGCCTCTGAGAGATAGACAGGGGCTTGAGATTGTACTGTGAGCAGCAGCACCTGGTCCAGTGAGCCTACATAAGCTGTCAGATACACAGGTGGGTGACCAGAACACCTTGACCCAGACTTCTGTCCCTTCCAGAAATGTCTTTGATCTTCCTATGTTAGAAGTTACAGAGAAGTTAGTGGTGCCCACCATATGCACTTGCTATGTTCCTCCTTCCCTATTGGATCAGTATTAGCTAAGCTACTATTTTTGTAACCTCATAGGTTGACCTAAGTTTGGCCAAAGTGGCTGAGATGTGGTCATTTTGTGTATAAAAACTCCCAAAGAGCCTCAACAGCAACCCACTTTCAGGGCCCCTCCTGTCTCTCAGGAGATTACTCTCAAAAAAACTTTTCCTACTCTTAACTTCTTTGTCCTCATATCCATTCTTTGGTTACAGAGAGTCACAAACTGCACCTCTGCGATGTGACAGATTGGGAGTCACTTCCCTATGGCAATAGTATGGGGATCAAAACCAGATGTGTTCTTGACAGAAGATTTTTTAGTTTGCAACAAGGTCTCACCAAGTTTCCTGGGTGAGACTTGAGGTTGTGATCCTCCTGCTTCAGTCTTCCAAGTATCTGGACTGATCAAGAGGAAAAAGACTCAATTTATTAGAATCAAATATGAAAGAGGGACCTGGTCATGGTGGCCTATACTTGTAATCCCAGCACTCAGAAGGCTGAGACAGTAGGAACAGAAGTTTGAGGTCAGCCTGGAGTACACAGTGAAATGTTGTCTCAGAAGATTTTTTTAAAGGTTTCTTTTTCATCAAATGAAAGAGAAGACATTCCATCAACCTTATAGAAATATAAAGGATCGTAAAGGAATATTATGATCCATGAAAATAGAATAAGTAGCAGGAAGGAGTCGATGTATCTGAGTCATTCCTATCAGCACCCCATATATTCCTTTCTCTCTCCCTCTCTCTCTCTCTCTCTCTCTCTCTCTCTCTCTCTCTCTCTCTCTAATAACCATACAAAGTTAAGGTCTTTGCGAGGTACACCTGTAGCTCTCTGAATTTTTCTTTTATAATATATTCACACTTCCCTATTTTTTTCTTTTTTGAGGCAGAGTCTTGCTATGTAGTTCAAGCTGTCCTTGAGCTCACTAGGTAGCCAGGCTGACCTCAAATTTGTGTTGATCCTCCAGACTCCACTTCCAGAGTGCTGGAATTACAGTTGTGCACCACCACACCCACCAGGCTTGCCTATTCTTATTCTGTTTTCCCCATGAAATCACAAGCTCCATGAGGGCAGGGGCTGTACTTTTCTCATTCACTACCCTATGATCAGTATCTGACAAAGTACTTGACATACAGTGTGAACTGATGAGACATCAGTGGACTATTTTAATAATGGCAAGATCACTGGCTAAATGAATGAATGCATGAATGATGAATTTTGAATGAGTCCCCTAAAAGTTCATGTGTTCAAAACTTACTCCCCAAATTCAAATCTTAAGGGTATTTGGAGATGAGGGGCTGTGGGAGGTAATTAGGATCAGGTGAGTTCATGTGAGCAGAAACTGGAGGTGGCATTAGAAGCCTAAATTGTCAGCTTGCTCTGTTTCACCATGTGATGTACTCAGCCATGTTATGATCCAACAGGAAGGCCCTCACCGGATTCTGTGTCATACTCTTGGACTTCCCAAGCTCCAGACCTGTGACTCAAACAATCCTTAGCACTGAGCCACATCCCCAACCTATGTTTTCTTTTTTCTTTTGAAATAGAGTCTCCTGCCTCAGCCCCCTAAAATGTTGGAATCATATGCGTGCACCGCCATACCCAGATCAGACAATATGGTTTGAGGGGTTCAGCATAAAGTCCACAAGGGACACAAAGACATGAATAGAATTAACCAGAATGAAAATGCTTAATAAGAGATTGCCCACTTACCAGGTGAAATATATGTGAACTGTCTTTTCTTTTTTTAATGTGAACTGTCTTGAGTCTTGCCTAACTAGGCAGCACATTTAAGTATAAATTCAAAACAAAGTTTTAGCTAATAGCAACACATCTTTTTTAATAATTTATTTGTGGGAGACACAAATTATAAACACAATTCAAAGTATAGTTTAATGATAGCCATCTGATAGTTCAGTCTGGAAGTGATTAACATGTACAGTCTTGTGTTCACAGAAAATGAATTTAAATTTCAATAGGATAGAATGCAAAATGGAAAAGTCATTTTAGAAAAAGATTTTCTTTTTTAAATAATTTTATTTAAAGAGGAAAAAACAAAACAAAATAAAACAGAATAAAGGGTAGCAACCATACAGTATTCCAAGGAAAAAAGGAAAAGTACAACAACAATAAAACCTAAGAAATTATTACTTGACTAATTACATACTGACTTCTTGGAAATAGTTGTTCAAATTACAAAGTTAAAGCATGTAAAGTAGAC